>JARFYF010000059.1:19614512-19628960 GCA_030265395.1 Rhina ancylostomus | reverse complement strand
GCCTTAAACTTGTGTTCTCTAGTTCTAGACTCCCGTGCCCTGGGAAAAAGATTCTGATTAACTATCCTATCTGTGCTCCTCAACATTTAATAAACCTCTATAAATCTCAGACTCTTACATCTAAGTGAGAATAAACCCAGCCTATCCAATCTCTCCTTATAACTACAGTCCTCAATTCCAGGCAACATCCTGGTGACAGTCTTCTGCATTCTCTCTACTGCTACTACATACTTCCTGTAGTGTGGTGTCCAGAACTGTATGCAATAGTCCTAGTGCGGTCTAACCAATGCTTTGTACAACTGCAACATTAAGAAAAATTAAAGTTGCTTCAAGCCAGGAACTAAAACAAGCCCTTTTGTTTTGGTTTTATCGATGTTACTATGCTGAGTCTTCCTTTGAATTTTTCCCCCATGTCCCTAAATCTCTATGCACTTTTCTGCCTCTATCTTCTTCTCATTGTACTGAAACTTAGACTCTGATACAAACTCCTTCTTTCTCAGGGTCTTTTGTCTATGGAACTTCTTGTCCCATTTTCTTCCCTTGGAATTGAAGTTATCCAGGCATTATTGCTTGTGAGGTTCATTCTGGTGTTGTCTGTGCATTTTGGCCATTTCACAAAAGGTTTCTCAGTATCTCAAAACAAAAATCCATCCCTGATGATTTTTCTTTTCATTGAAAAAAATGCAAACTGAAGCCAAGGCAATTTTCAAAAACAGGAGCCATCATACTTCAGTACAATCTGATCAATGGCACCCACGGAGTCTGGAATTTCTGAAAGTTTGCATGTGTCAATCTGATTTCTTTTGAGAAAATTTACCCTTCTTTTCTGTCAGCCCACATCCTTAAAGTTCCTCCCATTAACTACCCAGTCCTCTCAACAAAAACTAGTAACCCCTGGCTAGTAATAGGGTTCCATAATGATCATTCATCATTGTGCTTGGGTGACTGTGTATCATGTTCAAGGCTAGAAAGTGATGGCAGATCAATTCTGCTCTCTGTGGATGGGTGAGGGATGAAGAGGTGGTGGTGATGTGGAGGGGAGCAGATTTGTAACAGTGATCTGGGCTGGGGAAAAACCCTTTGCACACCAGCTAAGCAGGACTGAGATCCAGTGCAGAGGCCTCCTACCACAAGGCTACCAACTAACTCAGTTCAGACACGTCAGTTGCCTTTACGGTTCTCTACGTATCCTCTCCCAGAGTGGGAAGGCTCATATTTAATTTTTACCTGTTTGTATTTTCTGTAGCAGCGCTGAATGACAGCAGCAGCCAATTCTTGCTGTTCCCTAAAAGGACGTCCCTAAAACAAATGGAAAACAATGTTAACAATCGCTACCCTTTACATAAAACAGAAAATATTGGAAAACCTCAGGAGGTCAGGCAGCATCTGTGAAAAGAGAAACAGTTAACATTTTAGGTCACAGATCCTTCATCAAAACTAATATTCACTTACTTATTGTATCTTCTTTTACAGTCACAGAATGAGATAGCACAGAAGGTCAATCCTGCCTGAGCTGCCCTTTTGGTGAAATATTCAATTCGTCTAACTTCCTTGCTCTTTCACCATAGCCCTGCACTTTATTCTCTTTAAGTATTTATCTAATTTTCTTTTGAATATTATTATTAAATCTGCATTCCCCAACTTCGAGGCAGTCCATTCCATATTACCACACAGCACACTGAGGTAAAAAAAATCTTATCTCTTGCTTTCTTGCCAAATCCTCTTAATACCTGTTATTTCATAGAATTTTCATCACCAAATAAGAGGCTACCCAGCCCATTAAGTCTATGCCAGCTCTCAGAGCAATCCCATCAATCCCATTACATCGTGAACCTATTCTTTCGTACACGCCTATTAACAGACCTCTGATTCTCCCACCAGCTATCTACACTTGAGGTAATTTATAGTTGCCAATTAACCTTTCAACCTGCATGTCTTTGGGATGTGGGAGAAAACTGGAGCACTTGGGAAATCCATGTGGTCACAGAGAGAACATGCAAGACAGTGCGGAACATCAGAATCAAACCTGGATCATACACAGAAACGGGTCCTTTGGCTCACAGTATCCACTCCAACCAACAATCACGCATTTACACTAATTCTATTCTAATTTCATTCTCCTTACATTCCTCTCAACTACTCCCAGGTTCTACCAACCACCAACATACAAGGAGCAATTTACAGTACCAAACCTGGAGCTGTGAGAGGACTGCACAAACTACAGTGCTCTATACTGCAGTTATTTGGACTTGTAATTTTCTTCCTCCTGAAGCTATAGCCACTTTCTGGGGTTCCATGGGCACGATGGCCTTAAAGACCATGCTTAGTCTCTATTTTTCTTGTCTCAACTGTAACTTAAGCATAGAGGCATTGCAAACCAGCCCACTCCTGCACCTCAGCCAATATCTAGTCACATACACTTTGCAGTGCAGGTTATTGGGAGTGGGTAAGAGAACTACATCAGGATAACGCAATTTTAGGCCTCAATTGTAGCATATACTATAACCATAAACTCTGGCAAAATGACCCAGGAAATTCAGCTCCATTACTGATGTAGATAATTTGTGTAAAGCAAGCAGTATATTCTGTTTTAGTAATGTTGACTGAGCGATATGAATTGGCAAGAACAGTTGAGAAACTACCCAGCCCTACTTTAAAATATTTTAGTGACCCAAGCAGGCAGACGAGGTCCTCAGTTTGTCTCACCCAAATGTCCAGGGCTCCTTCAGTACTGCACTGAGGCATCAACATAGATTGTGTGCTCAAGTACACAGGAGGCGGCTTGAACCCACGGGCAATAATAGATAGAAAAACACTATTTTGAGGAAGACTTAGGTAGTTCCTCAAACAACATTAACTGAAAAAAATTATCCAGTCATTTATCACAGTGCTATTACTGGGTCATGTGCAGACAGTTTACCATGCCTCATACAATACAATAATACCAAGTCTGGGTTTTGAGGATCAAATTAGTATGGCTACCACACAGACATTTCACGTTTTTTTTCATGGTGCAACTCCACAACATATTTCTGGGGCTGGCCTTCCATCCCCTCTAACCTTGTACTTCCGGAAAGCGGTCTGCACCAACTTGGCAGCCTCATACAGCTCTCTCTGCTCATGATCCGACAAGGTCAGCTGGGCAAACTCATTCTCCATCTTCTCGCTGGTTGATGCGCTCAGGAACTCAGACCAATCAGCTGCCGACGGGAGAGTGGGTTTCTCAAAACTAACTTCGCTGATCGGTGATGAGGCAGGGCTTTGGCTTGCATTAGAGGGAGGAGTCAGGGGCTCGCTGTACAAAGATCTGGAACATAAAAGGGACAACATGGATGAACAGCAATACTAGTTCCACAAGAGTTCTATCTCCTATTACACTTTTTTATATCAATCAACAGCAGCATGTTTTCAGCTGAGCACCCACTCATCATTAACAACTTCCATTTATAAGCTCTACTAAACAGAACATTCCAAGGCACTTCATAGGAGTGCAATCACTGAGTCACATATGGAATTATTAGGACAGGAAATAAAACTTTAGTCAAGTGGAGGGATTTCAAGAGCATTTTTTCAGGAGGAGAAAGAGGTGGAGAGAAAGAGTGATTTAGGGAGCAAATTCCAGACAGTTGAATTCATGGTTGCCAAAATTCAGCAAAGAAAAGCAGGGGATGCCAAACAGCCAGAAATGGAGGAGTTTGGAACTTAGAGGGCTGTAGGCTGGAGGAGAATACAAAAAAAGAGGGTAAAGTCCATGGAGGATTTGAATTTTACTTTGAAAACTTCAAACCTACTGCATTGCCAGACCAGAGCCCAATATAGGTCACAGTAAGCACTGTGAAGGGTAAGTGGGAATAGGTGGAAGTAGGAAACAGATTCAAGCACTTTGCATATGCTTAAGTTCTTGAAAGTTGGAAAATGGGGGGCTGGCCAGTCATGTGCTGGGGCAAATTTGGAGATAACAAAGCACAATTGAAAACTTTAGCAGCAGATAGCTTGTGGCAGGTACATAGATTGGTGAAAACAGAGTGTTGGTGAGGGAGAGGTTGACTACCCTATTCTTTTGTTCTCTCCATATGATCAATGGGTTGAAATCAAGCTTCTTCAACCCTCTGCAACAAGACTCCAAATTGTGCATCTCATCAACTCCCCTCCCTTGCTTTTCCCGTCTTCCCACAATCTAAATTGAGCTTGGCAATCAGCTAATTATTGCATTGCCCCTATTTTCAACCTTTATTAATAGTTTGTGGCACAGATTTCTGACTTTCACCCAGTTCAGACTTTCATTAACACTAATATGGAGACCCTGAGGTACTGACCGAAGCTGAGATAAGCTGGGTAAATGGTCCACATCTGCCAGGTAGCTGGCCAACCAGCTTAAGGTGGTGTTCACACTAGGTACATCCCCTCGCTCAGACAATGAAAATTCCATAGGGATGAAGTTTTCCTGCTTGATCCTGTCTGGTGTAGCTTCAATGATCTGTTCAGCCAAGGACATCATATTAGCCTAAAGAAGTAAAAGGAAATTAAGAATATTTTTCTTTGAATGCCCAATACAACTATTCTAAAATACTAATTGAAAATCTTTTAAGGCAGAGAGAAGGTAATGGATTTTACAACAAAATTGCATTGTTTTCTAATAAAATGTAATCATAAAAATATTATTGTTCAATGTTATATTTTGTGCTTTCCTGCCCTTTGCATTAATATCTACAGTATAACAAAATCATTGTGAATGAAGTAATAAATCTATCACAAAACAGCAGATATAGTCCCATCCATCCATCGTCTCCTGAAACTGCTGATTCACGCTGAGGTACAATACCATCATTTTTATCAGCTCTCCTTGGTCAAATAGCTATACTTTGCATTTGGGCTTAGAAAATGGGGGACTTCACCATCACATTACCAGGCATGTGTGCCAAACCTGACCCTGCCATCCGCACTCCTTACTGTAGGTGTTGCCGGATGGGGACAGGGAGCAGGAGTGCAGGCTTCTTATTTCGCTTTCCTGGGCTCAGCCACTGTGACAAGCAATTGTACTGCAACTAGTGCGAACTTGGCAGAAACCAGGAACCAAAATATTGGTCCCTTCAGTATAATCTATCAACACTCAGTGTCACAGTTTGTTTCTGGCCCCTATGACTTGAGCTACTGGAACCCACTGCAAGTATTTGCATTGCCAAGAAAAAAGATTAGGCAGGGAAATCGTAGAATAAATCGGATAAACATTTTCTGTTTGAGTCATTGATGTTCTCATAACTACATTAAAAAATTCTTAATTCTGCTTCTCCTACCTGCAAATCATCCATATGTTGGAGGCACTCTTCATTCTCCTTATATGACAACAGTTCTGCATCCACCATCTCTCTCTCTGATAACATTAAAACACTGACGTCTTGCTTCTGTTGTATCCTGTGAGCAATGGAACTGGCACTGAGACCCGACACCTTCCTTATCACTGCAGGTTGTCCTGTTGCAGTCTGTGCTGCTACACTGACGTAAATCTCCTTCTGGCTCCATTTTGGACTTGTCTGGTTCCCAACATTCCTGCATCCGGTGGCTAGTGGCAAAGAGAATTCTGAGGTATGGTGGGAGGTTTCCCTGGGGCTCTTCCTCTCCATTTCGGAATTGATTGCATCAGTGCTTGATTGTTTTGGGCTGGAGTTCAGCTTGGTGGGGATCTTCTGTTCTAGATTTAGTGGAGGGGGTGATGATTTGTCTTGCCTGGTGTGGAAGTGCTCTGTGTTTAGCTTGTGCTTCTTGGAAGCTGGAAGATCTCGCTGGTTGTCGTTCCCACGGTACTGGAGGGATTCTGACCTCGGCCGTCTGAGATCTAGTACAAGGAAAGCAGGTTTGTGCTTACACACCTCTGTATAATTTCCCTCAGGTACATCTCAAATGAGTTTCACATAGAATCACAGAAGCATGCAGCAGAGATAGAGACCATTCGGCCCATTGTGGCTATGCCAGCACTTTGAAAAGAGTCCCAGTTTCTAGTTCTCTTCCTGCAGAATTAATCCCCCATGTATTGACCAATTTCCCTTTTGAAAAGACATAAGGTACATTTAATTAGCTTAGAAAATGTGGCTTTTGCTTTGGAGCATGTGGGAAACACTGCTTGCCCGCTTGACAGTGAGAAGAGGAAAGGCCATACCACATTGTCATCTAGCATACAGAACTCATGGGAATGAATGAACATTCGGCACCTCCAGTGGTTCCATATGATCCTAACCAATGAAGTTTTTCATGCTTTTCAAAATGGCTGCCTCGTATACTTTTTATAACGTATTCAAAAGTTTTACTGGTAAATCAAGAAGCTATTTCTATCCCCAATTACCCTTCAACAGAGTAGCTTGATAGGCCATTTCAGAAGGCATAAACAGGTCAGAGCAAGGACAGTGGAGTTTGTGAGCTGGAAGCAAAATATTGCAGAGGTTGGAAATAAAGCAGAAAATGCTGAAAATATTTAATAGGTCAACCAATGTCAATGGAAAGAGAGGTAGAAAAGTCATCAACCCGAATCATTAATTCTGCATTAATTCAGGCCAGGAAACATCTGTGGAAAAGCTGAGCTAATGTTTTAGGTAGGTGACTTTTCTGCCTCTCTCTCCACAGATACCTATTAGCCTGCTGAATATTTACAATATTGAGTAGAAAAGATACATTTTTACAACAATTTGGTAGTTGCAAGGTCAACATTAGCTGTGTCATCTTTCAAATGCCAGATTTATTTAATTAACTTATTTTAAATTCCGCACCTATCCTGGTGGGAATTGAGCTCGTGACTCCAAGTATCTGGATTACTAGACCTATAATTTAACATGATATCATGTCTTTGCCATGCCTTACATATATGACTTATAAATGTATGGTGGCTATGGTACCAACCTGACATACAAGAAATCATGAGTACAGTTCCCTTTATTTGTGCACTTAGACTGGGATATTGCTAAGATATCAATGGAGAGTCATAATGCCATTCCTCCTTAACTGGGGAACCAAGCATGAGCCCAGTGAGTGGTAGCAGTGCACCTACTGAGTGTTGTTGACTGACAGATAACCAGTTATCACCTTAAACTGAGATTCAGACCACAGACCTTAGCTATGATACCATTCTATCCTCCTGCTTTTTATGCTGTTGGGCCAATCTGGGTAGTCGGGGGCTTTGTCAGCTGTTATCCTGGGAATATGCCTTGGGGAAACCTGACATATCTCCCAAGGAAAGAGAGAGAATAAAGAACTTCAGCATAGACTAGGAAAAACCAATTAACAAACCATCTGGTCCCACAGGTGTAGGACAATGGGAATCAAGGTAGAACAGAGAAAGCAGAAATATTGAGTTTACACCTTCAGTAACATTGGGTCAGATTAAGATGAACCTCCTTCCTTTCCTTCTCCATGGTTGTGGAGAATGAATTTGCAATTTTGTCTTCCTCCTCATGGACTCTAGCTCAGAGGCTAATAACTACATGTAATCCAACACTACTTAGCAATATTGCTCAGGAAGGATGGTTGTTGTGAATGGAAAACTGTCACATCAGTACAGGAAGAAATCACTCTTCAGAGACTAAGGCACACTGAGGCAAGCTTTGCAAAATCCTCCAATCCACTGGCACGATAAGTTCACCAACATCAGCATCCTCTCCCAGGCCAACAGCCTCAGCAACATGTTTCTAACAATAATAAACAGAAAATGCTGGAAACACTCACCCAGTCAAGCGCATTCTGATGAAGGGTCTCTTACCTGAAACTTTAACTTGTTTCTCTTTCCACAGGTGCTGCCTGACCTGCTAAGTGTTTCCAGCATTTTCTGTTTTAGTTTAGATTTCTGGTATCTGCAGACTTTTTTTTATTTTCAAGGCTCCAACAATATTCAGTTGGCCCTGATAGACAGGCCATGTGTTTGCAGACTCAACACCAGATTCCAAAATCACCACTTTACTCAATGCTGTGTCATGACAAGAGATTTCTTGGTTGACAGAGGAAACAATTTAAAGATGCTCTCAAGGCCTCTTCTTTTTTTAAAAGAAATAAACATCTCCAGTGACTCATGAAAATCCCTGGCCCATGACTAGTCAAACTGAAGAAGGAACATTCAGGATGGCATTGAGAATGAAGTCCTTTTGTGGGTAGAACATGAAAGCTCAGTGTTAGCAGTAGAAGGAGTGCCATACCACTCATCCACTTATCCCTTCAAGCCCCAAATGTGCCAGAATCTGCATGTCCCACATTGGTGTTATCAGTTCCTTCAAAACGCAGAGAACTGCAATGGAAGAGAGGTGTCCTCAATCCTGAAGGCTGCCTAAAAAGAAAAGACATCTGTTTTGTTCCTGATATGGGATGTTTGTTTGGGCTGTGTAAATGGATCTTTATTCCGTATCTAAATTATGTAAGTAATTACTGGGATAGTACAAAGTGAGATTTATGCTTGCATTGGAAATGTTTAATGAGATAGAATACAGGGAATTTCACTGTATCTTGTCCATGCTGTATGCATTGGAAGTGTTTGATAGGACAGTGAAAATGGATCTGCACTGCAATTAACCTGTACTGTGTCTTTCCTGGGATTGTTTGATGAGAAGAGGGAGCTTTGTTCTGAATCTATACCTGGCATTGGAGTTTTTGACGAAACACTGTAGATTCGCTTTGTATCTCATGTGTGATGATCATTCCATGAAGCATCTGTTGCTCACACAGAGTGCTTAAAATAGAATTGTACCATTCGCCAGCATGAACATCCAGTCTTTGAATGCTACAAAATTGGTTGGAATAGGGTCTACAAACATGCAAAACAATGATTGCTTAATACAAGAAGGGCTGAATAAATGCACCTGTGGTGGATGATGTGCTGACACTCTTCTGAGCCTCCTGACTGCTGTTACTGCTATTGTTCCACTGTCCAATCCAGCTGTCACTCCCTGATTTTTCAGTAGGGGAGCAAACCATCCCAGGAGTTTGGGGAAGGCCAGGGATCTGTGATTCATCTTCCCTCTGAAGTTCTTCTAGGTACTCTGCGAGCTTCACATGCCCCCTGGAGCGGGCGATTGTCAGAGGCAAACGACCCAGTGAGTCTGGGATGGAGAGAGCGCGATTGTCCCACTTGTACAGTACCACTGCTGCTTCAGTGTGCCCCAAAGCACAAGCCCACATCTAGTTAAAAAGAATCAAATAACTAATTATTTTACATTCATTCCTGCAGATGAAACAAAGCAAAATAAAAATTGTTTTCATTTGTAACAACACCTCCTCCAATGTTGACAGACTGGAACATTCCGTTTCAGAGTTTGAAATAAAACACAACTTCTTCCTTTCTTTAGAGAGCCATAACTCCACACAACTTGGAGGTATTTCACAGTGTGTAGCATTTACTGTTGTTACCAGCTACTCGAAGTGCAGCTTACTATGGGACCAGTGTGTCTCTGGCTGGACTTCTCCAAGCTAGATGCTGCATTTCCAGTGTTTCCAGGCAGTTCTGCATTTGGCTTGTGGCCAGTGGGCAACACTAATCCAGCAGCCCTCACCAGGAGCAGCTCCTATACCACATAAAAGTAGCCACAATAATGTTTTCATATAGTGCCTTTAATGTAGTAAAAAGTGCCAAGGTGATTCATAGCACTGTTGTCAAGAAAAACTGATAATGAGTCACACAGGGAGAGATTAGGATAGATGACCAAAAGCTTGGTGAAAGAGCACAGTTTTAGTAAGCATATCAAAAAGGAAAGCAGAGAGGTTTCAGGAGAGAATTCCAAATGTTTAGGGGAGAGCAATTTAACAAGGTCAGAATTGGGAGAAGATATTGAACTCAGTCGATGGCTGGGCTGGGGGAATGAAAAGAAAGGACGAGATCAAGGCAGGATTTGAAAAGAATGAGAATTTTAAAATCAAGGCCTGCTGGACTGGAAGCCAATACTGGACAACTGCAGTGTGAATTCAAAAAAGTAGCCAGGGTACAGAGTGGGCCATCACATGAGCCTGCAGGATGTTTTTATAAACTTTCTTTAAACAGAGTTGGGACTTCACTTACCAGTGGTGTGCAGGAGAAATGATCAACATTCAGTGGATCCACCTCCAACTCTAGATCAATACTATCTGCGTGCTTTGTGCTGTGAAAAGATAAACACAAGCTTTTCATGGAGCAGTTTCCACTCACAGGGCAGTAAACTTGCAATGAATTCGAGCATGAAGAGGTGTGAAGGATTTACTTGTGGGACATTTTTCCAACATCTCTCGGTGCAGGAAATGAGAAAAACTGTCATCTGATTGATTTCCCCTCATTCACCTTGGCTTCTCAGCCATCTCTCTCTCTTTCCCTGTGCCCCTTGCCCCTCTACGTTTTAATGTATTCGTTTTTCCACACCTGAACATCACTGGTAAGGCAAGTAATTATTACTCATCCCTAATTGCCTTTGAAAAGGTGGCAGTGAACTATTTTCTTGATCTGTTGCAGAGCCTCTGCTGAAGGAACTCCCAAAAAACTATTGGGGGTGGATTTTTCAGGATTTAGACTCAGTGACGATGAAGGACAGGAGATATATTTTGAAAGTAGGATGGGGTGAGCATTGGATGGGAGTCTAGAGGTAATGGTCTTCCCATGCATCTCTGCCTTTTGCCCTTGGTGATAGAAGATAGAGAATGGGAACTTCTGTCAGAGTAGCCCAGGCAAGCAACTTCAATCACTATGCATAGGTGACGTAAGGAATAAATCTTTAGAACTGTGGATTGCATTGCTTTGACCAGGGTGGTGTTGAGCTTCTTAAGAGTTGTTGGAGCTACGGTCATCCAGGCAAGTGAAGAGCATTCCATCACGCTGCTGATTTATGCCTCATAGATTATGGGATGTCAGGAGGTGAGTCGTTTGCCACAGGATATCCAGTCTGGACCTGCTCTTGCAGCCACAGCTTATATGTTGCTGGTTCAGAGGAGTTTCTGGTCAAGGTGACCTCCAGGATACTGATGGCAAGTGACTCTTGCTGGAAAACTTTTAGTGATGCTAATGTTACTTGCCACTTATCAACCTCTACCTGGAATATTGTCCCCACCGCGACCATCCCTGCTCCTTTCCTTTATTTTCTTCAGCACTCTTCCTCCTTTCTCTGTCCTCACTCTTGGCAAACTGATACCCACCCAAGGACTATTGCCCAAGGACTCTAAAGTTGTGGAACTCCTGACTTCCCCACCACCACTCACCACAGTCATCCTACCACTTAGAATTTTCAGGCGTTTCAAACTCAATGCAACTTAGAAGGGATATTATTAATTTTATGTTTGTGTCTTGGATTTACTGCTTAATATGAAACCTGTCAGCCTTCCTTTTCTCATTATCATTGGGGTCTTAAAAGATTAAAAAGGGAAATAAGGGCATTGATTCAACCTTTCCTGTTAACATTTCTCTATTGTAACTGCAGACTGTAAATTAGGTGGAGCATCAATCTACAGGAACCAGCCCCTTTATCTAAACTTTGTGTGTACTGTCACATTGCCAGCTGGTAAAACAGGAGATTTTACCAAATGGAAGCAAATTTTCTTCTGCAGTGCCTGACCTTCAGAAGTCTACCCTTATTGTACTCCAAGCCAAGCCCTCAATGGGAGAACATGCCTGTGAAAATGAAACAAAATGGAAACACAGCTTTGACCCAACACAAGATCATGCAACTCTTCCCCTCTTTGCATGAAAGGAGAACTCCTGACCCTCGACAATACTTACCGCCATTTGATGAGGGTCTGGATCAGTGTCGCATACCCCTGAGCAGCTGCCAGGTGCAGGAGGGTCATTCCTCGGAAGGTCTTGGAATGAATGAGGTGTTTGGATTTAACCCAGCAGGCACGACTCATCATCTTCTCACAAACCAACACCACGCGGCTCTCAAAGGAACAGCTGGCCACCCTGGACGCACACTGCACAACCAGGCAAGGAACACAAACTGGCATCAGTCCTCTTAGATACCACTGCATGATGCTCAAATGGACAACAACAATGACTTATTTTTAGTGCCATTCATGTTAAAGCACAGAGACAGGCCATCCTGTCTCTTTGCAAACTTCCTGAGAGGACCTTCCAACCACAAGCTTACTCCATAGGCAAGAATGCCTCCTTTCATCTCTGCGTTATCACCTGCTTCCACCTCTGCCTTAGCTCACCAGCTGCTGAAATCCTCATCTAACTCTAGACTAGACAATTCAACTGACCAATCTTCTTTCATAAACCTGAACTCATCTAAAACTCCACTGCCTGTATCCTAACTCACATCAAGTCTTGTTCAATTGTCACACCTGTGCACACTGACCTACAGTGGCTCCTAGTTCAAAAGTGCCTTGGTTTTAAAATTAATATCATTGTTTTTTCAGTTCCTCGCTGCTCCCTGTTTATTCCAGCTCTACATTTCCTCAAGATCTCATCGTTCCTCCAGTTCTGGTCAGTTGAGAGCCTTCATTCTCAGTGCTTTATCTTGGCAGTTATGCTTTCAAATGACAAGGGCCTAAGCTCTGTACTTCCCTCCCTAAAACTCTCCATCTCTTCAGCTTTCTTTACTCCTTTGACCAAGCTCTCACGTGGCTTGCGTCTGATTTTGTTTGGTAAGTCTCACCTGAAGATCTTTGAGAAATGTTACTCTATTAAGGATGAATGTTATATTTTCAAAATAAGCAGTGGAATTATCCTTGTTTCATAGGCACACTTATCCTTCAACTAACATCTAAACTTTCATGGTTATCATTTGATTGTGTGTGAACTTGGTTGCTGCATTTCAAATATTATAACAATGACTACCCTTGACATGTACTTGTTGGTTTCAGCTATCAAGGAACTTACATATATACCATACCTGTGCCTGGTTGTTGCCACCCCCTCCTCCATTTCCTCCTCCTAATCCTCCCCCTCCAGTCTGCTGGTGGTGCTGGTGAGATCCCATCTCTGACATCCGCCTTTCCATCTGTTCCAAGCGTTCCAAGATGGACATCCTGAATTGGTTGTCTAGAAAATGAAAAAGAGGAAGAACAATTCTGCAACACTGTAGCTGACATGTTGTACATTGGAGCAGTTCAGGGATCTGGATTACTAATCCAGTAAATTACTGCTAAACTCTCTTTTTAGGAATAATGGTAACATAAAGTTAGGATTCTGGACAAGTAATCAGAAGCCTGGGCAAATAATCTCAAAACAATGGATCTTATTGTGGCAATTTGCCACTTTGTAAATTTGATTAAAGTAAAAAAAAACCTGGAATAAGAAGTTAGTGTTAACCTGCTTTTTTTGATCATTTGGAAAAAGTCAAGTTCACCAATTGGGAGGGAACATGCCATCTTTAATTGATTTGGGCCCAGATGTAACTCTAGACACACAGTAATATGATCGATCCTTAAATAGCTTCCGAAATGCTCTTACAATGCACTCAATTATCACCAAGAGCTTCTAAAGGGAAATAGGCCTGACCAAGAAATTCCAGCAATGCCCAAATCCTAGAAATGAGGTCTGAGGTCCCACTTGGAGCAATAAACAATTAGCTGGAGGAACTCAGCAGCATCTGTGGGAGGAAAGGAATTCATGATGCTTTGGGTCGAAACCTTGCATCAGGGCTGAGAGTGGAGAGGCGAGGCGAGATGGCTGGTATAAAGAGGAGAAGGGAGAGTGGTGAGACAGAAGTCTGAGGTGACTGGCGGACTGAGGAGGGGTATAAGACGACAAGCAGGTTGCACAAGGTAGGGGAGGAGAGCGGGGGTGGAGTAGGGAGACCATTGGGAGACCATAACAGGTGAATGATAGATGGAGACAGACAAAGAGAGAGCAAAAAATGAGAGGCAGATGCAGCAGAATGAGGAGGGGGAGTGTGAGGGTTGGAGGCAGCTGCTGGAGGGAGATAAGCAGAACACAAAGGGCTTCCAGTGCTGGAATCTGATAAGCAAAGGAGGTGAGAACGGGAACCATTAGGGGAGAGGTGGATGGCGGATGGAACCAGAACCAGATGGGGGAGGGGAAAGCCTGTGGGTGATCTGTAAGTGTAGCAGCTGGATGGAATGAAGATGGGTGACATGGGGCTGGGGGTGGCTGGTTTGAGGGAAAGGGGATAAAAATGGAAGGACCGGATTGGGGGGCGGGGTGGGGGGAAGGGGCGGAAAACAGAGAAAGAACCCATCAGTGGGGAGGGTTACCTGGAGTTGGGAAGCTCAATACTGGTCATTTTCTTGCAGACTACCCAGGCAGAACATGAGATGTTGTTCCTATAGCTTGCGTTAGGCCTCACCCTGGCAGTAAAGAAGGCCGAGGATGGACAGGCAGTGTGGGAATGGGAATGGGAACTGAAATGGCATGCAACTTGGAGCTTGTGTTGGCCATTGTGGATCGAGCGCAGGTGCTCGCCCAGTCTGCACTTAGTCTCACTGATGTAGAGGACACCACATGAATGAAGTAGACAAGGTTAGAGGAGGTGCATGTGAATCTTTGCCTCACCTGGA
>JARFYF010000059.1:19579625-19597463 GCA_030265395.1 Rhina ancylostomus | reverse complement strand
GTGTGTTAGACTCTTAAACTTACCTTGACCTTCTCCTTTAAATGTTTCCCAGCTCACCTTAAAGCTATGTCCTCCAGTATTTGACATTTCTACCCTGGGAAAAAGACCCTCTCTACCCTGCCTGTGCCTCCCACGATTTTATAAACCTCTATTGGGTCTCCCTGTAACCTGTGACGCTCCAGAGAAAATGATCCAAGTTTGCCAGCTTCTCCTTATGGCTAATAGGAAATGAAGTACATTGAAGAAGTGGGTGGTCATGAAGAGAAGAAACACCAGTACAGAACAAATGGGCCAAATGACCTGTTTCTGTGAAATTCTCTGTAATTAAGTGTAAACTAAGTTGAGACATAGTTGTGTGTTTAAATAAAAAGTTCAAACATAGATACCTATTGATATTTACTACTCTGGAGACTTTGTTCTTGATAAATTATGTTCCAGTCGATGTTCTAAAGAAGATAGAATTTAAGACTTGCTTATTGCCTGGGTAACTCTGATCTTAATGGGGGATTGAAGAGTCACCAGGTGGAGGCCATGCATCATATTCTTCCCCATATGCACAAGTCACTGTAGCACTTTTGCATCACTAACTGGTCAGTAAATATCTTTTATGGCAAATGCAGGGAAGTAGTTAACTGCTCCCAAAAAGATCCTGCCTCACAAACAGGAAAGCTCTGCTGTTTTTTTATAAAACAAACTAGAACACAGCTAATCATTTCAAAAGTAATGACATAAGAAAGACTTGAATTTCTCTAACACATTATAGAACCTCTGGATAAGCCAAGGCCCTTCACACCTAATGAAGTATTTTTCTGAAGTCACTCATTTTTCCTTTGATGGAAGTGAGAAAACTAATTTGTGCTCAGCATGCATCCATAAACTGCAATCAGATCATCTCTTTTATAGCTTGAGAGATAAACAATGGAAGAACTGCTTCCTAAATTAATCCTATAGAGACTGTTCCACCTATCTGAAAGGGCAGAAGACTTGGCTTGAAGCCTCATCCAAAAGACAACACCTCAGGCAATGCAGCATTCCCTCAGTACTGTACAGTCTGCTTAGATTTTTGAGCTTGTGCTTAGATAGGTTTCTTTTCCAAATACTTTGAGCAACTTAAGTAACTGGGTTTTGATGTCCACTGCATGCCTTCAATACTTTTAAAACAATACTTTAGAAACAAAAGCTCCAAGTCCTCATATTGTTCCTATCAGGTGTCACAGCAGATACAAGCTTTGGCACTTGTCAGTTAATTTTCCAACAGAATTATTAGAGCAATAGATTTTTAATCTCTACAAGAAAATAATTTTTAGCTTAAAAATCTCTTTTCACACCTACAGAAGAATTATTAATGAATACGTTTAAAGCTACACTTTTGCTCCACACTGACTCATTGCAGGATCATTCGAAGGAAGATTAACGGAAACAAAACTGATAAGAAAATAAACTTAAGACAAAGAGCGGCAGGCAGCCCACTCCGTGCAGGCGTGAGCTCGGTTCAATAAAACAATCGCTCAGCAAACGAGAAGCAATTCCCACTCGGCGCCTCTCTCTCTCTCTCTCTCTCTCACACACACTAACACACAGAAATACATTTACCAGACAATAATACATATAACTGAGAGAAAGCACACACAAATAAACACACAGGCACACACAGCTCGGAGGAGTTCAATACCTTGCATTTCACTTGTCATCGGGAGCCCTCTGTTTAGCAATTTCACTCTCAGGACATAAACAGTCTCCCGAGCCTCTGTCTCCCCCTTTTTGTTTTGTTTTTAAAGACAGCAGTTACTGCCGCACAGTAGGAACTAGGAGCCCCGTGGCCCCTCTCTGCGAACTCTCACGTGTTGGAGGTAAACAGTTGTCCCACTTTGCGTGCTCCAGATCTTGAGCTCACCCTGCAAAGTCCTGTCAATTTGGTTAATCGAACAGCAGGTTCATGAACAACCCCTTTATTTGACAATCCACATCCACTCCCTTTTCCTTCTCCCTCCCTCCTGCTGAATCCCAATGGGGTCTCAAGATTCTCAAAGAATAACAGCCTTGACTGACTGCAGGGCTGTCGGAACACGCCCTTGCATCGCCCTCCCCCTGTAAGCGACCATTTGACAGGTGGGGATTTCCATGGAGCCCCTTCACAAATCCAGCTCTCTTTTTCTTTTGTCCTTTCCTGTACCTGCAATGCCGCAGAATGATCATCCCTGCATTATGACAAATCAAGGCAGGCATCTATACTCTTACTACATCACACTTACACACTGACTGCGAGAGACTAAAATAGGCACAAGGGCTTGTTGAAACCGCAGGCTGGGTAAAGGGTGCGTGTCAAAATAAGAGCCCTCCCTCACACTGCACCACTGCACAGCCCCCTACACCGCCTGGGATCCGACGCTAGCAATTGATCCCTCTAAAGGATGCGGAATATTTGCTGCTTCAGAGAATAATTTTTACGAAAGAGTAATTCATCACACAATTCCAACGCGCCAACTAACAAGGCTGTGCCCTTTCAACAACAACTTTCATTTTAACAGGTCTTTTAAACTTAGCAAAATGTCCCAAAGCTCTTGACGGCTTTGTTCAAAGAAAGTTTGGGCTGAGCCACGTAGGAAGATACTGGAACCGACAACCAAAAGTTTGGTCAAAGTCGCTGGTTTTAAGGCGCGGTTTGCTAGAGAGAGGGGAACAGAGAGGTTTACGGAGGGAACTGTATCGCTTAGAGCCTGTGAAACTGAAGATTGTCCAAGATGGAGTGGAAAAAAATCAGGAAGCATAGAATGTGACAGTACAGAAGGTGGCCATTTGGCCCATCGTGCTAGATTTTTTTCCCATGAGTTATCCACATTCCTGGGTGTTTCTTCATAACAGGGCATGGGACAGTGGAGCAGCGGGAGGGGACAGTGGTGTGGGGTGAGGATTGGCAGGAATGTGAGACCCCAATAATCATTAAGGAATCATGTGGAGACCTGTGCGCAGTGTGTTTGATGTGCCCCTCCAAAATTGGTCACTTTTAGATGTTCACGATCCTGCCTTATCCAATTCTTTTTCCAATTCGACTCTTGAATCTACCACCACTGTCCTTTCAGTCACTGCATCCCAGATCAAAACAACTCAGTATTAAAAAAAGTTTCCTTATGGTGTCTCTGGTTCTTTTGCCAGTCCCCTTGAATTTACGTCTGTTGGGACCTGACCTTCTGCGATTGGGAACAAATTTTATTTACTCACTCTAATCAAACCCTTCTTAAATTTGAATCAGTTGAAGAGGCCAGAACTGGAGGAACTTAGAGATCTCGGAGGACCATAGAGATGGAGGAGAGTGCAAAGTAAGGGAGAAAAACAAGGCCATGGTGAGATCCGTGCAATTAAGAAAACACATCTCTGTCTTTGGCTGATTAACTTGTCAGAAGTGAATGAGATAACAACTTTTTTTACTTCAATGTCTATTGTGTTCGGATCTATGAAGGCAACATAGTTTGAGCCAAGTAAACCAAGAGACCTATGTTCGAGTGAAGAAGACAGGCTTAGCCAGGTAGTGGCTGCGTCATTAAAATTTAATCAATGCCTCTTTATTTTGGGGGAAGAGGAATTCACCTAGGTTTCTATTTCTGGTTACTATCAAGTGATCTCAAGGAAAATGGACCTCAAGCAACAGCAGTATAGGAATTAGTTGGAATGACCCTCAGGTCTGAATAGCCTTGCTACAGTGTCAGGGAGGTAGTACTAAAGCACAGGAGCGTAGAAACGTGGTGGGGCTCTTGTCAATGGATGTAGCACTCTCTGACGTGCTCTTTCCTGGCTTAGTAACAACAAGTAAAAGTAAAAAAAAACACAGAAATGGCTTGGAGTACCATGACCTGACCTCAGCTGCAGAAGTTTGTACAAAAGACTGCCTATACAGCAAAGTGGACTGAAGGGTGAGTGAATGTAACTGGTTGTCATAGTCGAGAATCCACTCTCCACTACAAAGCTCATTCAAACAGCTGTTCTTTTCCATTTCCACAATTTTTAAAGGAGCCCAAACTGAATGAATAAAATGCACGTTACTTAACATCCTGTGATTTGTCTCCTGGGTTTTGCTTGCACAGCATTCAGGAAATAAATCTTTACACTCTGGGACAATACTGAAATGTTGGCAATTGTACCACCGTACAGCTGACAGATTTTAAGGAGTGTCTCTGAAGCGAAGAGAGATGTAGAGGGATGAAGAACAGGCAAAAGTTACAACAATGAGGAGGGGTGAGGTGGGGGAGAAATTTGAATGTAAGAATGAGAACCTTTACACTTAGGCATTGAAGTGTTAAGGAAGCAGCACTTGCTGGCATGTCAGCTAATGTAGGTCAGTGAGCACAGGACTGAAGGGTGATTTGGCTTTAGGTGCCATTTAGGATATGGGCAAAGAAGTTTTGGAGGACCTGAAACTTAGAAAGAGTGGAAGACTGGAGTCCTGGAGTGCAGGGGTTCAACATGCAAATAAATAAGAACTAGAAATCCATTAACCTCAAATGTTTCTATCCAAAACATGTCCGTCTGTTTACATTTAATTTTAATGCAATGTAGCATTCTGACAAAGAGTGTTGGAGGAAAGTTGCCTTGCACTGAGTTAGTGATTCATATCAATGATTCTTCACACACCAACCTCAGACATAGTCAACTGAAGTTAAACAGAGAATGGAAATAGAGAATTCGAGCAGAAAACTGGAGTTGAGGTAGAAGAACAGCCATGTTTGACTGAATAGAAAAGGCGGCTTGATGGACCTAAAGCACATTGCTGCATTATTTCATATGCTCTGCAGTTCTCATATTGAGAAAAGTTAAGCATTACTATTATGATTTGGAATTAATCTAACGTGAGTACTTCCTCTGTGGAAAAAACACTAAGATTTGGATTTCTGAAGCACTTTTCATTATTTCAGAACATCCCAAAGTGACTTCCAGCCATGAAGTACTTTTGAAGTGCAGCCAATACTGTAATTCAAGAAACACTGGGTAGCAGTGATCCTCACCCTCCTGTACACTTCTGAGACATGGACTACCCACAGCAGACATCTCAATACCACCAATATTGTCTCCACAAAATCCTCCAACAATACCGACAAGGTAAGTGAACCAATGTCATCATCTTCTCCAAAGCCAATAATCTTAGCATCAATATGATTAATTCAAGCAGTTCATCCAAATATTTTTTCTTAGTAATGTAAATAGTTCAGCATCTCTGACAGAAGGGGATAATGGTCACAAACAATTGACTTTATTTGACACCGGGATGATAGGAGGATTAAACATAACAAAACAGAAGCAGAAGTACAGCATTTAGCCTCTCAGCCAGCTCTGCTGGACAGGTGATATCATTCACCTGCCAGACACCAGACTCCTGAAATACACACCCTGTTCTGAGTTCCATCACAACAGGAGATTACCAGGCGGACAGGGAAACACCTTAAAGTCATTGTCACAGCTTCTTTGAGAAAATATAACATCCTCGGTAACTTGAGGCAATCCTTCACCATATTTGCACGAAATGGGGAAGGAGTATCTAAGAAGGTACTTACGACATTTCATTGGGAGCAAGCAGAAGCCCAGCAATGATGGCTAAAGGAGGGCACCACTTTTCATACCACCTACCTATCTATCCTATCAGACATCTCGACCCCAGCCTTTGGCTAAATACTTCTAATTTCTGAATTGTGACTTTACCCAAGGTCAACTGGGAGGGTTAAAATCACGGTGAACACAGAACCCTTCTTCGATTAAGACGGGGAAGAGAAACAGATTGAAATATTATCTCAACTCCTGAATTTCCCTGCCCAAGTCAAACCCAGTTTAAGGGCAGTTTATTCAGTTATGTTTTAATACAACAAATCCACAATTTTATCTCTTTAAGACTAACAGTAGCGACGTTTCAAAACATTCAGAATTTCATAACTTGATCTGTATTGCCAAATTTAGGCCATGCAAGTGTGCTGAAAGGCTCCCTAAGACACGGAGCTCTCACAGAATGTTCCACAAAATCTTCAGGTTAAATGGCTGAAACAGAAAATTTCTGTCATCCTGATGTCCTTGTGAAATAAAGCTAATGTAAAAGAATAAAACAACATTTTCATGATTAATTCAAGCTGTCTATCCAAATAACATTTTGTATTTTATTAATGTAAATAGCTTGGCAGCTCTGACAGAAGGGAATAATGACTGCAAACAATTGCCTTTATTTGACACCTGAATGATAGGAGGATTGAAATTGTCTTTTATGTTCAAAAGAAAACAGAATCAGGAGGAGAGCATCTAGCCCTTCAAGCTTGCTCTGCCATTCAATAAGATCATGACTATTCTTTTACCTCGGTGTCACCTTCCTGCACTAACTCCATATCCCTTCATTCCCTTAATATCTAAAAATGTATTAATCTGTGTTTTATATCTATTCAGCAATTGAGCTTGCACAACCCTCTTGGGTACAATGTTCCAATGATTCACTAACTTCTGAGTGAAGACATTTCTTCTCTATTCTGCAGGAATATGCCACCCCTAACCTTGAAACTGTAACTTCTGGTTTCACATACCCCAGGCAGGGGAAACATCAAATCCCTGTCTTTCAAGCTCTATAAGAATTTTGCATGAACTCACAAACCATGTGTCAGTTTCATCTCAGTTTCATTCAAGTGAAACAAGATGGTAATCCTTTCCAAGCCAAAATATTCTTCCCAACATACAGTGTATAGGATTAGATGCAGTCTTCGTAACTCACTACAACTGATGTGCAAGCTCCTGCACCTTATATTTCAGGCAATAATGATCAGTGTTACTTTAGCTTCTTGGAAACATGGGAATTCATTTGAAACAATCTCAAGATATTGTACAGTTGAACTTTGAAGTTGAAATGTAAAATATTGTGATTGACAACTGGCAGAATTTTGCTTGATTATAATCACTGCAAAACACACGTGCAGCGTTCAACAGTCTCAAGGATGATGAGACCATTAATTTGGGGATGGGATAGGACTACCAGAGTTACACAGGGCACCAGGAAACATGGGAGAAGGGAAGAAGCAAGCTGGACTGATATTCTGGGGGTTGGGTGAAATCTTAGGACAGTGGAATTTTAGGAGGGTTTGACACAAGGTTAAACTGAAGGCATTTATTATCATTATTTTAGAAAGTTTGTGATATTCAGCTTCTCCCCTAATCCAATGATCTTGTACCAATATTTAACTGTGGTAAACTTTGTTTGTTTGGCGTTGTCAAGTTCCAGTTGGAAGTGGTAGCTTTCAGCTTTGAAGGTAGATGTGGACAAATGCCAGGCAAGAAGAAGAATGCGCATGGGTATGATGCCATGGGAAAGAATGGCTTAATGGGTGTGGCAATGGTGGGATGCTCAGTCTCATAGAGCAGCCTCTTTCAGAGTCAGCACTAATAGATGAGAGGACCTGAACCCCAACGAGCGTCAACACCTTCAGGGGAGAAGAATGAACTCAGTAAGAGGTCCTGAACCCCAGTGAGAATCAGGACCTTCAGGGAAAGAAGGGACCTGAGGCCCAGTGAGAGTGAGGACCTGGAGGGGAGTAGGGGACCTGAGTCCCAGTGAGAGTTAGTTCCTTCAGTGGAGGAGCATTCTGCAGGTAAACACAGAAAGAAAATAACCTAAATAGAGGAAAACTTCAAACTATACTAGTTAAAATAAACAAGGAAAGCGTGACTTGGTTTGTTTTCCTATTACGATGAGAAAATCAATGATGGTTCAATAGCAGAAGAGTGTTCATCTACTCTGCCTGTCCAAGGGCTTCTATTTTGAAGTGGGAGATAACACAATGAAGCTTCTCACGACAGCTGGGGCTGAAGAAATTGAGGCACAAAGGCAGCTGGGCTCTAGACTGAGCTGCACTCTCCTTTGTTTCGGTAGCTTTGGTGCTGCAGTGAGCAACAGTGGAAGGTATGGGGATGGATATCACGGTCTCCCTGGATCTACACCGGACGCAGAGTCATCTTTGTATTATACAGACACTTATGTCGATGGCATTCTCATTTACTGGAATACTCATGGACTGCTGGTCAGGTTTTTTTTTGCTTAAGTAGAAAAGGCAGCATTCCAAGGACAGAAGTGGCCTAAGGCTGCAAGAAACAAGGGAGAGAGAGGAGAGAAGAGGCAGAAGGGGGAAAAAAGGAGCGACAGCCGAGAGAGAAAGGGAAGAGAAGGGGAGAGACCAATAGAGAAAGAGAAAGAAAGAGAGAGGGAGGTAGGCCAGGTGGAGGAGAAAAAGGGATGTCAGTCTGTGTGTGTGTGTGTGTGTGTGTGTGTGTGTGTGTGAGAGAGAGAGAAGAGGCGGTGAGAAGACTTAGAAGAATATGAATGAACAGCAGAAGAATGGGGACAGATCTGTGAGAGAGCAGGAGAGGGTCTGGATTGGGGATGGGGATGGGGATGGGGATGGGGGTGGGTCTGCGGTGTGATTGGTAATGCAAAGAGGTCTGGAGGGATAGCACGTTTGGGGGCTAGTCAGGAAGGACAACAGAAGTGGGGGTGGCTCTGGATTAGCATGTAGCCAGCTCTGCTGTTTTTTGCTACAATGCATTGACATGCTGAATACCAGCTAATAAAGTCTCTATTTTATCAATACTTGTACAGCTGTTTTCTTTAAAGTTTTCTCTTATTCATTCTGAATTTAAACTGCATGGTCTAATGAAGTGCAATATAAAATAATTATAATTAAGTGAAAAATTATAACTGCCAGGAAAGAGTGAACATTGTGGGATTCTGGAAAAAGGAAGGCTGACTTGATTTAGCAATAACATACCCCACTGTAATATAGTAATAGGGCTGTCCCCACCAGTACTGGACCAATTTTATGTAACAAGGAACCTGTCAGCACCAGTACTTGCAACCCTGTGTTATACAGTTGTAGCCCTTGATGCTCAGTACTGTTCCCTAGTGTTATGTAGCTACAAACCTGTACCTACCAGTCCTGTATCCCTGTGTTATAGTTACAGATCTGTACCTATCAGTACTTATACAGTGACAGACCTTGCCACAATGTACTGTTCTCCAGTGCTATTCAGAGACATTACTGTACTCCAGTGTTCTGCAGAAGTCTTTGATTATCGAAGGATTTGATAGGTACATGCAAAGAAAATGTTTCCTCTAATAGAGAGTCCAAAATTAAACAATAAATAAACCTAACAATTGCACTAATAGATCCTGTAGGAAATTTTGGAGAAACTGCTTTTCTCTGAGAGTGGAGATATGTGGAGCTGGGTACCACTTGCAGTAGTTAAAGCATTAGAATGTCTCTGGTAAGTATTCCCAGAGACATACACATCCTGCAAATGAAAAAAAATTAAAAATTGCAATTGTGGGAAACTAAATAAACATGAGGGAAGCAAATAATAGAAGCACATGTTGATGGAATAAGGCAAAGGGAAGAGGTTCATGTGGAGGACGAATCAGCTGAGCTGAATGGCCAATTTTTGTGCACTAAATATATAACATCAGGTGGCCAGCATACCGCCACTTGGAGACATATCTGTGAAGTACACTGCCCTACTAGAAGAAGCATTCTAAAGGGATGATGAGGCAACCGCGGCTGACAAGGGAATTCAAAGACAGCATGAAAGCAAAAGAGAAGGCATACAATAATTGCAAAAAATTAGTGGGAAGCTGGAGGATTGGGAAACTGAGGATAAAGCTAACAGAAGGCAACTGAAAAGATGAAATATGAAGGTAAGCTAGCCAATAATATAAAAGAGGATACCAAAAGTTTTTTCAGATATATAAAAAGAGTAACAGAGAGGCAAGAGTGGACATCGGACTGCTGGAAAATGACGCTGGAGAGATAATAATGGGGAACAAAGAAATAGTGGACGAACTGAATTAGTATTTTGCGTCAGTCTTCACTGTGGATGACACCAGCAACATGCCAGGAACTCAAGAGAGGGGGCAGAAGTGAGTGCAGTCGCTATTACTAAGAAGAAGGTGCTTGGGAAGCTGAAAGGTGTGAAGGTGACTGTCACCTGGACTGGATGAACTACACTTCAGGGTTCTGAAAGTGGGAGCTGAAGAGATTGTGGAGGCATTTAGTAGTGATCTTTCAAGAATCACTAGATTCAAGAATGGTTCCAGAGGACTGGAAAATCGCAAATATCACTCCGCTCTTTAAGAAAGGAGGGAGGCAAAAGACAGGAAACTATAGGCCAGTTAGCCTGACTTAAGTGATTGGTAAGATGTTAGACTCCATTATTGAGGAGAGTTTTCGGGGTACTTGGAAGCTTACGATAAAATAAGCTGAAGACAGCATGGTTCCCTTAAGGGGAAATCTTGCCTGACAAATCTGTTGGAATTATTTGAGGAAGTAAATGGCAGGACAGACAAAGGAGACTCCGTGGATGTTGTTTACTTGGATTTTCAGAAGGCCTTTGACCAGGTGCCACATATGAGGCTGCTAAACTAGATAGGAGCCCATGGTATTACAGAAAAGGTACCAGCATGGATAGAATTTTGGCTGACTGGCCGAAGGCAAAGAATGGGAATAAAAGGGGTCTTTTCTGGTTGGCTGTCGGTGACTAGTGATGTTCTGCAGGGGTTGGTATTGGGTCCGCTACTTTTCACGTTATATGTTAATGATCTGGATGATGGAATTGATGGCTTTGTGGCCAAGTCTGTGGATGATACAAAGATAGGTGGAGGGGCAGGTAGTGTTGAGGAAGCAGGGAGTCTGCAGAAGGACTTGGAAAGATTGGGAGGATAGGCAAAAAAGTGGCAGATGGAATACAGTGTTGGGAAGTGTACGGTCATGCAGTTTGGTAGAAGGAATAAAGGCCTAGACTATTTTCTAAACAGGGAGCAAATTTAGACATTGGAGGTGCAAAGGGATTTGGGAATCTGAGTGCAGGATTTGCTAAGGGTTAACTTGAAGGTTGAGTCGGTAGTAAGGAAGGCAAATGCAACATTGACATTCATTTCGAGAGGACTAGAGGATAAAAGCAAGGATGTAATACTGAGGCTTTATAAAACATTGGTTAGACTACATCTGGAATACTGTGAGCAGTTTTGGGCCCCATATTTAGGGAAGGATGTGTTGGTGTTGGAGAAGGTCCAAAGGAGGTTTACAAGAATGACCCCGGACACGAAAGGGTTAATGTATGAGAAGCGTTTTATGGCTCTGGTAGTTGCTGATGTTTAGAAGGATGAAGGGGGATTGAAACCGACTGAATATTGAAAGGCCTGGATAGAGTGGACGTGGAGAAGATG
Source organism: Rhina ancylostomus (assembly GCA_030265395.1). Lineage (NCBI taxonomy): Eukaryota > Metazoa > Chordata > Chondrichthyes > Rhinopristiformes > Rhinidae > Rhina > Rhina ancylostomus. The sequence continues at coordinate 19,586,236 of JARFYF010000059.1, read as the reverse complement.
TTTACAGTAGTGGGAAAGTCTGGGACCAGAAGGCACTGCCTCAGAATAGAAGGATACCCCTTTAGAACAGAGATGAGGAAGAATTTCTTTAGCCAGAGGGTGGTGAATCTGTGGACTTCATTGCCACAGACGGCTGTGAAGGCTAAGTCATTGGGTGTACTTAAAGCAGCAGTTGTTGCATTCTTGATTAGTATGGGTGTCAAAGGTTACAGGGAGAAGACAGGAGAATGGGATTGAGAGGGAAAAATAAATCAGCCATGATCGAATGGTGGAGCAGACTCGATGGGCTGAATGGCCTAATTCTGCTCCTATGTCTTCTGGTCTTAACCAGAAATGGAGCATTAAGCCAGCTTATCCAACCAAGTGGAGAATATTCCATCACAAGTCCTTTCTTGTGGCTGGGCCAAAATTTAGAATATCACAGGAGTACCTTCACCAAAAAGACTGCAATGATTCAACAGGCTGGCTTTCAAAGCCTTCTCAGGAGGTATTGTATTATAGGTGATCTGTAATTTGGCCTTGCCAGCGACACATGCATCCAAGTTTGAATCTAAGGAAAGAGAAGGATTTTATTTGGCAGAGGAAATGAAGGCGTAGTCTAACTGCGGTGTTTAGATAGTTAAAGAAACTGATGACACATAAAGGAATTTATTTCCCTAGTGCAGGGGACCCAGAATAAGATGAGGAGCTTAAATTTGAAAGTTAGAGCTGGATTGGTCAGGAATGGTATCAGGAAGTACCTGTTCACAAAATGAGAGAGGGGAATGGAAGTCTACCAAAAAAAAGGTAGTGAGAAAGTCGAGGGTGGTGAGATTGGTAAATTTTTGACAAGTGAGACATTAAAGAATATGGAATCCAGATGGTTAAATGGAGTTAAGATGCAGAAAGGCCACAGTGCAATTGAACATGGGGACTGGCTTGAGGAAGTGAATGAACTGCTCATGTTCCTATGTGCTGTATGTTAAGTATTACAAAGAGGTCTTTTTTAAATTGTGCAAGCAAATAAGAAGGAAAAACACAAGAGCAGGAGTGCTCCCAAGATTGCTCTGTTGTTCATTAACATCTTTGCTGATTCTTCATCTTAACTTAATTCCACATTTCTGGCTGATCCCCATATCTTGTAAATAATTTGGTCTTCAAAAATTCTGAATTCTGATGATTTATAACCCTCCGAGTAATGTTCTCTTCATAACAGTCTTAAGTGGCCAATCCATTATCCTGAGACTAAACTTCTTAATTTTATTCTCCATCCTGAAGAAACAGCCTCTTACATCCATTTCAGAATTTCATATGTTTCATTGAAAGAACCTCCCATTCTTCAAATTTCAGCTTGTATCTGCCAATCTTATTTCAATATCTCATCAAAAAACAACAGCCCTTATCACAGGAATCAATTTAGCGGATCTATATTGTATTTAGTCTGAGACAAGTATCTCCCTCCTCAGGTGGTCTCCACATTACTGTAGAAAGCTTTCCTTATTCTTTTTTGTCAAACTTTCTTGTATCCATGAACAAGTCTTTCCAAAAATAAGACAGGTTCATAGTGCCACAAGAGAAATCATCACTTATCTTCTTGTCCAAATGCTTGAAATAATGCTTCTTAATGGAAATAAATCACTGGGATGACATCAAGCATGAAAGGTTGTATAGAGGTAAGAGCAAATCACGGTATACGAAAATAATGGGTAGGATTGTCTATTCTTTAAAGGATTTAGGGACAGTTCAGTCCTTTGGAGCTGTCAACATTTCATCAAAGACCTTGAAATTTAGAAACAGCAAAATGAAAGTGGCTCTCTGTGTCTAATGGGACTGACCATTCATACTGGGTATCAATAAAATCTCTTCTGTACCCTGTGCTTACTTCAAACAAGTTGCTGTGAATCAGAGGAGGGATGTTGACTGACAATTGTATGTTAAAGAACCCTAAAACATCTGGTAAACATTTTACAGTGAGGTAAATCAAATAAAAACAACACAACACAAAAATGACCCAATCATTCAGATCACTCTTCTTCCACAGGAAGGACTAAAAGTAAATGGCAAAGGTTTATTTGTGTAGTGGATAGTCCCTTCAGATCTTTCTCCCTGCCCCTCTCACCACCCGGAAATGGTATTGCACTTCAGATGACGTTCTTTCAGAGTCCTGGTTCCTCAATCACATATTGCCCCTAAGTAGCTGAGCTTCTGCTAATGACCAAAGGTCCCCGGGCAATTAGCACCAACAATAAGATCCCTGAAATAAGCTCTGAAGGATATATATCTACTAACATAGAAGTGACTGCTGTCACCTAACTGGAAGCACTCTTACCTCTGAGTCAGGAGGTTAGGGTTTCAAGTCCCATTCTAGAGATTGAACACACAAAAATATCTAGACTGACATCCCAGTGCTATACTGAGGGAGTACCATTCTGTCAGTGTGTTGGCCTTGGCATGAGATATGAAACCGAGGTACGGGGACACAATAAACCCCTCAGCAGTATTTCCCAGAAGAACAGAGTAACTATCCTCTGTACCCTGACCAAAATTCATCCCTCAACCAACAACAATGTGACAGGTATCACATTGCTATTTGCGAAACCTTGCTAAATATGTTCTCATCCAAGGGGGTTGATTTTATTTATGCCAATAGTCTAAAACAGGTAACAATGAATTGAACACTGACTGTGAAGAAAGACTCACTTTTGCGCTAGAGTTTCTTGGTTCTATTGTGTGACTTTGGTTACCTGGGTGATTAAACCTTAAATCAACTAAGCTAACTACACCAGGGGTTGTGCTCTGACTGCAATATATTCAGTGTGGAGACTAAATTCTCTGTCATCTCAGCTGAGATTGACAAGCTTCTCTACAGTTGGGTGTGGAGTTAGGGTGAAGTCTATTAAAATCTTCTCCAGAATAACTTGGCTTGGCAAGCCACAGAGCCAAGCTTCAGAAGATGGTGGGTCTGTGACATTGCTGGTATAGTAGTAAAGTTGATCAGAAAATCTATGCTATTGAGTGCTTCATGATTACTGGAAAATAAGTAGATTCTTACAATACAAAAAGAAGCCATTTGGCCTATCACGCCTGTGCCAGCTGCCTGAAAGATGATGTCCAATTTTAGTCAACCATTTCAATTTTCCCCAGTAACTCTGTAAAAACTCTTCCAAGTCTGTGTGCAATTGAAACTCTGCGTTGAATCTGGTTCAACCCAGTTCATTTTGGATGTTGACACCTGTATGCATGGAATAATTTCTTCTCTTTGAAGAAACTGCACAGCTTTGATACTCACTTAAAAACAAACAATTCATAAGGACTCTAAAAGAGACAGAGTTGAAGGATGAAGCAACAGAATGTTCCATTGGAAGGGAGAAAGTTAAAGAAGATTATCTTGACCCTTTATTATATCTCAAGCAAATCATTTCCATACGATCTGCTCTCAATGTTCTGCATTGGGCATTGTCCTATTAACATAATCTGAAGAAGTTTTGTGTTGGAACAATGTTTCTAATGTTATTGAAATTCCCTTTGGAAATAAGAGACTCAGAAGTGGGCACAACTTTGCTTGATTCTGACTTTAACCTCTTTTCAACTGCACTGCACTGTTTTTTTTCAGCATTGTGAAAAGATATTTCTAGGCTGATTTCTGGTGTTGTATTGCCAAATCTTGGGCAATGCATTATGATGCTGCAGAGATACCAGGAAGTGATCTATAGTTATCTTCTCTTTACATACACACTAATTGTCCGTGTAAAGGGCCATGAAGTTGTATCTGCCGAATCCTACTCTCAAGCTGTATTTGCTGTATAAAGTAAGAACCAGGTGCTAATGCTTCACTAGGGGATAACTCTTGGGTGACCAGATTTAACAGCTTATTCTGATGAGGTGAGAGGAAGAAGGGTGGATGAATTCCCTATGTAGCACAGATAAATGCATGGATATACTATGCTGAACAGCCTGTATTTCTAGTGTAAGTTCCAAGTACAAGTTTGCTGCTGCATTTTCAACACTGCAATGTAGACTAGTTGTCACAATGATCTGACAAGCTTTAAAGCATTTGAGATATCATAGAGTTGTACAGCACAGAAACAGTAGGTCCTTCCGCCCACCATATCCATGCCAACCTTTTTTGCTTATCCACACCAATACCATTTTCCCACATTAGGTCCATATCCTTCCATGCTTATTTAAGTGCTTGTCTAAATGTCTTTTAAACATAGTGGTTGTATCTGACTCCATCACCTCCTCTGGCAGTGAGTTCCAGATAACTATCATTCTCTGTGTGAAAAACTTTCCCCTCAAATCCCCTTTAAAACTTCTTCCTCTGACCTTCAACCTTGGCCTCTTGTTTATGACATCACTTAGAAAAGATTCTATCTATTCCATCTATGCCTCTAATAATTTTATGTACTTCTATCTGGTCACCCCTCAGCCTCCTTTGCTCCAGGGAAAAGAACCCCAACCTGTCTAATCTCTCCCCAAGACTAAAGTCCTTCAATCCAGGCAACAACATCTCCTCTGCACTCTTGCCAGTGCAAGGACAACCTTCTTATAGTTTGGTAACCAGAACTGCACACAATAGTACAAGTGTGGTATAACCAGTGTTTTGTAAAGTTGCAACATAATGTCCCTACTTTTATATTCTATACCTTGACATATGAAGGCAAGTATGCCAATATACCTTTTTCGTAATCCTGTCTACCTGTGTTACCACTTTCACAGAATTACGGACGTAGCGCCCTACCATTTACTGTATATGACTTGCCCCTATTTGACTTCCCCTCGCACTTATCAAGACAAAAAGAGTCCCATCATCGATCCCTGCAGTACACCACAGGTCACAGACTTCCAATCAGAAAAGCATCCTTCCATCACCACCCTCTGCTTCCTACCACCAAGCAGATTTTGGATCCAAATAGCCAGCTTGCCTTGAATCCCACGTGCCTTAATCTTGTGGAGCACCCTACCAGGGGGGATCCTGTCAATTGCCTTACTAAAGTCCATATAGACATTGCCTGCTGTTTTGCCTTTTTGCTGTCAATTTTCTCAGCTACCTCCTCAAAGAACTCAATCAACTCAGTGAGACAGGATTTCCTCTGCACAAAGAGATGCTGACTATTCCTGATCAGCCTCTGCCTTTCCAAATGTTCTCCACAATCATCAGTGTGACTTTCCCTCCTCTTTTGCATTTCCCCTTGTCATATCTGAAACTTCTACATCCCTCTTGGGATTCTCCTGTATCTTACTTGCTAAGGATATTTCATGGCCCCTTTTTGCCCTCCTAACTTCTTGTTGAAGTTGCATTGTATTGTTTCTTCTAAGTTCAAACTCTAATGTTCTTAACTCCTCTTTTCATCATACTTCTCAATCTACCTCTCTTCTCACTACATCTAATTTTTTTTCTTTTTCTAGACATTCCACTGCTCCTTGAAGTTGCCTACAGATTCTGCATTCAAAATACCTTCCCTGATTCCACATTGAAGAAAAACAATTATCTTCAAAACCCCAACCACTCCATCCCTTTGCCCCCATCTAGAACCAGGGTCATTTGCAGAATAAGGGGCAAGCTGTTTAGACAAGAGGAGAGACTTCTTCACTTAGAAGGGTGGTGAAACTTTCAAATTATTTACCTCAAAGGGCTGTGGAGGCTCATCAATGAGTTCCATTAAAACAGAGATCAATAGATTCCTGGATTTTAAAGGAATCAAAGGATATGGAAGTAGTGCAGGAAGATGGCACTGATGTAGAAGCTCAGCCATGAACCTGATGAATAGTCTACTCATGCTCCTACTTCTTATCTTCTTATCCTATTTTGGATGTCCTGATGTTTAACTTGTACCCTCTAGGATCTGAACCCTGCATCACTTTAAATAATTTGCTTTCATCAATCACCATATAGCAGTTTCTGTGAAATAGGTTTTGGATAAGGATACTGTGGAAACTACAAAAAATGCACAGAAGAATATACAGCACAGAAACAGGACATTGTCAATTACTAATGAAATTTTACATTTTTTTAAAATGGCAGATTTTTATAGTCATTGTAATTCTTTCCTTACTTATTTACTCACTGATATTAGCAACATGAGCAATTATCGATCGTCCTTGAGAAGTGCTGTTGGGTAGTTGGTTCCAAGCTTTAGACCCAGTGACAATGAAGGAATGGAGTTCCAAGTCAGGAGTGCATGTCTTGGCGGGGAACCTGTAAGTGGTTGTGATCACATGCTGCCTTTATGCTTCTTGGTGGTCGAGGTTGCAGGTTTGGGAGGTATAGTCAGGGAAGTTTAGTCTATTTGTGACTCCTAATTTTGGTCTCCCACATACACGTGACTGTGTGGCCAGATTCTGCTCTAACTCCATCTACAAGTCTGCATTTGATACCAATGATACCACCATAGCGGGCCATATAATGATGAGTCGGAGTACAGGAAGGAGTTGGAAAGCCTAGTAGCATGATGTCATGACAACAGCCTTTCCCTCAATGTCAGAAAAACAAAAGAGCTGGTCATTGACTTCAGGAAGGGGCACGTGGTGCACACGCTCCTGTTTACATCAATGGTACTGAGGTCAAGAGGGTTGAGAGTTTCATGTTCCTAGGAGAGAACATAACCAATAGCCTGTCCTGGCCCAACCAC
>JARFYF010000059.1:19552465-19564539 GCA_030265395.1 Rhina ancylostomus | reverse complement strand
TGAATTCCACAGAACCACCACCCTCTGACTAAAGAAATTCCTCCACATCTCTGCTCTAAAGGGACGTCCTTCTATTCTGAGGCTATGCTCTCTGGTCCTAGACTCTCCCAATACTGGAAACATCCTCTCCACATCAACTTTATCCAGTCCTTTCAATATTTGGTAGGTTTTTATGAGATCTCCCCTCATGCTTCTGAACTCCAGTGAGTACAGGCCCAATGCATCTTTAAAAGAACCAAAGGAGGATGTAGAGCAGTTTCTATTCTTTTTTAATGCTCATTGGTTACAGGTATGTTGCCAGAGCATTGGAGGGTGGCTAATATTGTTTAAAAAGGAAGTGAAAAGTACACCGAGACAATGGAACAGTCAGCCTAACATTGGTAGTGGATAAATGAGTAGAAAAAAAATCTGATGGACAGTATAAAACAACATTAATCAGAGCAGTCAGCATGGATTTGGAAAGGAAAGGTCTTTTCTGAGTAATGCAACATTTTTTGAGGAGGACACAAGGAGCACCAATGAAGGTAAATGCTTTTGTTGCATCTACACAGATTTTAGCAAGGCTTTCGATAAAGAAGAGAATAGCAGATTGTGAAAGAAAGGAAAAACCCATGGAGTCCCAGGAAAACAGCTCGTGGGAAAATGTAAAGGCCGATGGGAGCTTTGGAGACTGAAGAGCTGTATGCAGTGCGGTGTTGCAGGGCTTAGCACCAAGTGCTTTTTTGTGGTATGTACAAATGACTTGGACTAAGGGCTGTGATTAAGTAATTCATCAATGATACTAAAACTGACAATGTGATTTGTAGTGAGGAAGAAAGTTCCAGTCTTTAGGAAAACATCAATAAACTATTTGGTGGGTACAAAAATGGTAAGTGAAGTTTAACCCAGGGAAATGAGAGATAATACATTTGGTGAGGGCAAGCACAGTAAATGAGATACTTGCATCTATTCATATATAATACAAAATCAGGAAATGTGTTCCAACAATAGAATAACTAGTTAGGCTATATCTACAGTACAGCTCTGGTCACCACACCACAGGAAGATTGCGATCACATTAACACTGGAGAAGGCACGATGGAGATTTATGAGGCTGCTTGCAGAGCTGGATAATTATGGTTATGGTGATATAATTAGTTATTTATTCTTTGGATGTGGACATCACTAGCAATGGTGGCATTTATTGCTTATCTCAAGTTGCCGCTAAACTGAAGCAATTAAGAGTCAACTGCATTGATAGGTCTGGAGTCAAGGGTGGCAGATTTCCATCCCTCAAGGACATTAGTGAACCAGAGTGGCTTCTAAGGCATCCAGAAATTTCATAGTGACCACTAGGTTTTCATTCCAGACCTATTTAATTACTTGAATTTAAGCTCCTTCAGTATTCCTGTCCCTCAGTGGGATATGAACATATGGATATGAGTCTAACCAGACCATTGTACTGGGAGTGTTTTCTCAGAAGAAAACTGAAGGGACATTTAACAGAGGCATTCAAAAATCTGAGTGACCTGGAGAGGATGAAAAGGAAGGAACCATTTCCCTTTGCAGATAGTTGGTAGCAAGGAGACATAGATTTAATTTAACAGGGGATTTCAGGATTTATTTTAGAGGGTTCTGAAAGCAAGGAACCAAGGGATTTGAATTGGGAATAAATAGGGAATTGCCAAAAGGCACCTGACAGATTGAATGGTCTCCTTTCCTAATATATGATCCCAATAAACTGGGTACTTGCCCAAGGAATATCTGAATGACTGTGTGGAGAGAGGTTTGCTGTTTATCCAATCTGTGTACTCTGTCTGGCAATTTTTGAAGGAATCATGCTGACATAGCTTTACATCTAATCCATGCTGTACCCACCTTGACAGTGCTTAATGGGGCAGGGTAGAAGAACATTTATTCTGCATGAAACCTGCATTGTATCTATCCCACAAATAGTTGATGGGACAGTGTAAAGAGAGCTTTAATCTATATATAATCATCTTGAGTATTTGCCCTGAATGTGCTTGATCTAACAGTTTGGAGGGAGTTTTACCCTATATCTAACCAATATTCTCCTGGAACTATTAGGTAATGAGGAGAGAGCTTTACTCTCGTATCTTACTGTGTACTTGAATTAGTAATGTTTGATGGTTTGGTGTGGAGGGAGTTTCAATCAGTTTTAACCTTAACTGCATTTGTCCTGAGTATTATGCATCATTTCAGAATCACAAATATAAAATTGTTTCTTTTGTTCTCAACCTTCAAATATAAAAGTACACAAATTTGTTCATAAACAAATTGCTCTGACCTATTTGATCCTCAAGCCTTTGCAATATGCAATTTATCATGGGATTTTGGGATTATTGTGAGGTAGCTGCAGCAGCAGAAGGAAATGTACAGCAGATGGCAATGTTGTTCCAGTAAATCTCCTCCAGTGGGACAGGTTTGGCAGTCACACCACACTAGAAATGAAGACAGATACACTTGGGGAAACATGGCTCAAAATACCCTGGGAAACAAGAATCAACAGAAATTCCACTCCCGAAGTTTCTTGATGGTGTCGCAGCTGAAATCAATCCCATCAAACCACTGTGATGAACAAAAAGTGAAGTTCTGCTGCACAGACACAGTAAAACAGATGTTGCATATATCCCACAGTCACCTGGTTAACAGGCTGTGATTGAGTATCTCTCAACAGCCACATTTAAGAATATTGATGCCTGGTGATGGGACTCCTACATGAGGTGGGCTGCAGCTTGTCTTACATGGATACTTTTCTGTCTCCCAAGGATCACTTCAACCCAGGCCGTTTTAGCATGGGTTAGCAGCAGCTGGGGGCTCAGGAACCCTTCATGTGTACTTAGCATTTCACCAGCTCTCTGATTCTTTTCCAGAATGGTCATTATAATTACACGAACGTGGCTTTGACACTGTATAATTCCTTCTGCCCTCTCTTGGAAGTCAGAAGGAATGATACAGTCTTTCTAATAAGAATATTCTGCTGCTTCACCTGTATCAGTCCTGGAATGCTTGCTGGGATGAGTTTTACTATGAATCTAACTGGTGTCCTCTTGCCTGTGACTGTTTGATAGAATGCTGTGGAGACAGCTATGTTCCAATGCATGCTATACTAGGAATCTTCATTGGAACAGAGTTGGGAGGTCTTAATTCTTTATCTGAGCAATGTGTATCTGCCCTGAGAGTGTTTCATGGGACAGCCTGAATGTGGACAAAACCTCAACTTAAACCTACTCATATTCAGCACTGATCCTGATAATTGTTAGCATATCTGATGAGTTTACCTTTGGTATGTGTGGAACTTTCTATTGAATACAGCCACCAAGTCTGGCAATAAGACCACTCCAATTTAAAACTTCCAGTATTGATATTCATAAACAGTTCTTAAAATTCACAGATAGATCTGAGTCTCAAGAGCAGCTGATGAAAGTCTCAATTATCCTACTTAAACTAACTAGGCTTTTCTTCCACATAATCAGAGAGGTACTGTCGCCTCAGGATGCTGTCGCTGAATGAAATTCCCATTGGGCATGAGTTCAAACCTCATTGCTACTGGAAGCAACATTGAGTTTAATTAGTCTGGTTGCTGGTGATCTGATGTCAGCAAGATGCACCAGCTTGGTGTATTTTGCCTCTTTTCCACTCTTGTCATATTTATAAGCCTCTGATGTTGTGTGAACAACTGTGGTTCAAGAGGCTCCAAATGCCAAGCAAACAATAAAGATAAATACAAAATAGAATTTGACAACTTTTTGAAGTCACTTTTTGTGGGAATATCTCTGTGGATTAGTCAGTAAAAGTCAAGTTTGCACATAATTTCTCTAAGACACGTTTGTACACAACTCCTTTAAGTTACTGTAACAGGTTTTCAGTCATGTAATGTCTAAACTTGTTTTCTATTGATTTTACTGAAACATCCACACTTGGTCTCCAACACAGATAGCATTGTTGTATATTCATCTTGTTGCTCAATGGGTGACACACTGAACTCTGAGTCTAAAGTTTTTGGCTTCATACCTGACTCCAGAGAATTAAGCTCAATAATTTGGACTGAGATCCCATATGTATTGTGCAATACAAGGAGATGTTAACACAAAGATCTGTTTGACTTTCAGATGATTGTAAAAGACTCACAAAATTCATCGAAAGAAGCACAGAAGTGTTTGCCACAGTTTCTTGGCCAATATTTATCCCTCAGTCAACAGTGTGAAAGTGGATGATCTGGTCATTTATCTCATCGCTGTTCAAGAACTCGGTGTGTGCAAATTGGTTGCTGTGTACATTATAAGAGGGGTGACACTTCCAAAGTACTTGCTTGGGATGCCCTGATATTTTGAAAGATGCTACATAAAAGCAAGCCTGCTTTTCTTTTATTCTTTACCTAAAATATGTAAGAATATGAGCTGTATTGACTGAGGTTTTGAGTAATATGATGGGAATTGATATGTTGGAAATGGAAGAAATCCATACACAGGTGGAGGAGTGTAGAACGAGGGGATGTGTCTTAATCAAAGCCAAGCTGTTCTTTCTCAGTAAAGTGCATGTGGAACTCTCCCAGAGAAGACAAAAGCAAGAGCTCAATCAATAATTCTAAAGAAGCAAGAAATTTTTCTGGATAAGGGCATAAATGGATATTGGTGCTGGCTGGCTGGCTGGAATTCAGGTGTAGATCAGCACTGGTATCACTAAACTGTGGGACATGTTCAAGGAACTCTCAAGCAGAACTCTGTTCATCCATTTCTATATCTAATTGACAATTTGGGTTGGGCAATAGGTAAATGAGATTCCTCCATACTATCAGCCTTTTTACTTGTATTTTCACTTGTGCCTATAGCACCACTAGCGCATAAAATGCATCATGTTCTGATCATGCATGGTAAAATTCTATTGACTGTCAGCCACCAACTGGGGTAAGCCTCAAATCCTCAGCCCCAGGTCAACGGCCAGAAGTGAAAAATGATGCCCTCCCTCTTGAAGCTAACAACTCTCCCAGGGGCAGAAGTGGATGAATGTTGCTGCCCAACACCTCCCAGAAGATACCCACAGAAGACATCAATAGGGGTAGTCTGCAGTCATGGAACAATGCCCACTTGGATTATTCAGGAGAGAGGAAAAATGAGTCAGCGTCAGAAACTGGTGACAGAAAATAAATAAAATCTGTGCGCTGTAGGACATAGTTTCTCAAACAATCTTTCATTGCACAGAGCCATTTACAAAACCACTGAACAATGAGACAGAAAATCCACACTAAATTTGTGGAAATTTCTTACATTCATTACAGTTTACAACAAGAATATTTTATTTTGACATCCTGCTAATGGTTTACAATTAATTTTCTGCTATTCTCCTCAAGCACACATTCTGCCCCTGGCAGGTTTTATTATTGGTAAATTCAATTTTCTTTTGTCAGGCATTCATCTTTGATGTTTTTATGGACTTAAGAGTAAAATCATTATCTGTGTGTAATTCCTCCAAACCTCATCTTCTTTCACAGTACAAATACTCCCAAGATACTCCCAGGTTAGATACAGACTAAAGCTCCCTCTCCGTTTCCTATCAAACACCTCCAGGCTATGTTAGCCTGGTTAGCCAGCTCAGGTTAGGTGCAAGCATCCTTCTGCATTGTCCTATCAAAAACTTTTACAGCACAGGCTAGATATAGAGGAATTCTCCATCTACCCAGTCCTATCAAACATTCCCAAAGCAAATAAATCATGAGTTTCATACAGATTAAACACATTTAGGATATATAGAACATTGTTTTGAGAATAAAGCTCTTTACATAGTTTTATTAAGTACGGCAGAGGTCAAACATGCAATAAAAACTCCCTCTAAATTTGCAGAGCAAATACAACATGCGTTAGTTAAAAAGTACAGTAACCTCTATTTATACACAATAAAATGGCTTATTTCCAAGGTCAGGGAACATCCTGTTGGACCAGTGTAATATATTTTCAATTCCCCCACCAGCTGTCCTGAGCAGCTGCCAAACCACTGATGAATTAGAACCACTTATTGTTCAACTGGATTGTTCTGATCTACGGACGAGGGGAACTTCTCATTCATTCAGCTGAAGCTGAATTTGTTCCAGATCCCTGTTCAATTCTCAACTTATCATCCAACATCATATCTTCTCCCTTACAAGGACCATCAATTTCATTCTCCATGGCACCTTTGTGCTCAGTTATTGCTTCTGTCCATCTTACTCTGAAGCACTTGCTCTCTTCCGGTCTCCAGTGGCATACTGGTCAACTCTCAAACTCTGCAGAGTACAGAGCGATAGAACTGCTGCCTGTGGTCTAACCCACCTCAAGACCTGCTCATCCATTAACCTCGTGCTTGCTGGGATGCATTGACTTCCAGTCCTTCAACCGCTAAATTTTTCAATCTTGTGTTCAACTCTTTCCATGGCCTTGCCCTCCACCGTTCTGCAATCTCATCCACATATACAATCCTCTCACCTTCTGTTCCCTTGACCCCCATTGTATCACCCTCACTTCCAAGGATTATCAACTCCGGTTGAAACTATTCCTTGAGCTATGATCACATCGCCTGCACCTCCACCCGAACAATTTCCTTTCTCTGTCAATATTTTAATACTGTAACAGGGTAAACAACATAGTTGAAAGAACATGGAAGGGGTGGGGGAAGAGGAAAGCACAATTTGTGATAATGCACATAGAATTTTTCTTTCCAAGTTCTTTATAGCAATCTATGTGAGATTAATAATTAATTCCTGAAGATTTGAAGGTTTGTTCTCTGCATGACTGTTGGCTGTACCTGCAGCTGTTGAGTCATACAATTTTTAGGCTAAACTATCAGGGGCTTTATTAAAGGTAAATTGTGTTTGGCAAATTTGCTGGAGTTCTTTAAGGATGTGACAAACACAGTGGATAAGGGGAGTCAGTAGATGTAGTGCACTGGATATCTGGTGGTGGGCATTTGATAAGGTGCTGCATAGGAAGATTCTGTACAGGATAAGAATGCATTGGGGTTGGGGGTAATATATTTGCATGGATGGGGAGCGGGCTAACTAACAGAAAACAGAGTCAGGATAAATGGATCATTCTGCAATTGGCAATGAGTAACTAGTGGCTGCCAGAGGAATCTATCTGGAGTCTATACTGTTGACTTGGATAAAGGCACTGAATGTACTGAAGTTATATCTGCTGACGAAATAAAGATAGGTGGGTTCACAAGTTGTGAGGAAGACACATAAAGAGCCTGCAAAGGGATTCAGTAAGATTAAATGATTGGGTAAGAAGTTGGCAGATACCGGATTATGTGGAAAAATGTGAGGTTATCAACTCTGGAAAGAAAAACGAGAAAACAAGTTATTAGTTAAACAGAGTGAGGCAACAAAATACTGTGGTACAAAGAGATCTGGGGATCCTAACACACAAAAAACAAAAGATCAGCAAGCAGGCGCAGCAAGCAGATCTGAATAGAAAGTTTACCTTTATTGTAAGAGAAGTGGAATATAAATGTAGGGAGGTTTATACTCCAACTTCTCATAGTTCACTAGTGAGAATGCACCTGGAGTAATGAATACAGATTTGGGCTCCACATTTAAAGAAGAATGTCTTGCACTGGAAACAGTGCAGAGGTTCATTAGGTTGATTTCTGGGGTGAAGGTGTTGACATCTAAACAGTTTACACCTATATTCATTGCTGCATACATGAGTGAGAGGTGATCCTATTGAAACATATAAGATTCTGAGGTGGATTGACAGATTAGATGCTGAGAGGATGTATACCCTTGTGGGGTTATCTAGAACTAGGGGCAGAGTTTCAGAATAAGAGGTTGCTCATTTCAGACAAAGATGAAGAGATTTCTTCTCTCAGAGGGTTGTGAGTCTTAGGAATTCTCTGCCCCTGAGAGCTGTGGAGGCAAAGTCATTGAATATATTCAAGGCAAAGACTAACAGACATTTAAATTACAAGGGAGTCCAGGAGTATGGGGAAGGTACGAGAAAGAGCTGTTGAGGCCAAGATTGTGTCAACCATGATCTTAGTGAATGGCAGAACAGAGTCAAGGGTCTGATTCTGCTCCTGCTCATCTTATGTTCTTTGATTTTACATGTGCAAGTATCAACTGCTGATTGTTTTCACCGATATACAGTACATTCAGCTCAAGTGATGTTTTGCAATTCATATTTTGGGGTGTGGATATCACTGACAAGGCCAGTATTTATTATTTTAAATTTTTAAAAATTTTATTTACAGCATGGTAACAGGTCCTTCTGGCCCAACGAGTCCGCGCCACCCATTTTAAACCCCAAATTAACCTACCCATACGTCTTTAGAATGTGGGATGAAACCAGAGCACCCGGAGGGAACCCACGCAGACACAGGAGAATGTACAAACTCCTTACAGACAGCGACGGGAATCGAACCCCAATCACTGGCGCTGTAATAGCATTGCGCTAACCGCTACGTGCCGAGCATGATGATGATGCTGGTCCTACAGTGTGGTTAATGCCTGTAATTCCAGTTCTTAGACCCACTGACCATGGAGGAGGGGTGATATATTTCCAATTTAGGATGTTGTGTGTTTGGAGGGCAACTTGAAGTTGGTGGTGCTCCTATTCACTTGCTTCCATTATTCCTTTTGGTGACTGAGTTTGCTGGCCTGGGAGATGCCATTTCAAAAATGAGTAATTGTGATGTGTTTTGTAAATAATAACAGTTAGAGGAAATAACAATTTGGGGTGATGGATGGGTGTTAAATAGATAATATCCTTATTGGTGGTACATTTTGTAGATGATGCACACTATGGTCGTGGGTTTGGGAGGGACTGACAGAGGACCCTAGGCGAGCAACTGAAAAGTTGTTGAAGTTCACTCACCCGAGCAAGTGGAGAGTATTCCATCTGACTGGAGCCTTGTAGATGGTGAAAATGCTTTGGGATATCAGCAGGTGAGTTCATCATGAAAGGAGACCAAACCTCTGACTCGCTCTTATTGCCACAGTTTTTAAGTGATTGGACCAGTCGAGATTCTGGTTAATGGCAATCCTCATGATGATGAGATTTAAGGATCACCACCAAATCTGCACCATCAACATCCTGGGAGTCACAACTGAACAGAAAATTGGAAGGGCCAGCCATATGAATACCATGGTTACAAAAGCAGATCAGAAGCTGGGTATCCTGCAGTGAGTGACTCACTTCTTGACCTCAAAATCTTTCTGTCATCCAGAAAGCACAAGAAAACAGCCTGATAAAATGTCTTCACTTGCCTGAATGAGTGCATTTGAGAAGTTTGACACCATCCAGGACAAAGGAACCTACTTGATTGGCATCCTGTTCACCACCAGAAATGTTCATTCACTCCACTATATTTACCATGACTGTAGAGTACATCATCTACAAAATGTACTTCAATTACCTAACTAGCCTACAATGACCTTTACTGCCTAAAAGGGCAAGGACTTGAGGTGCATGGGAACACCAGCACTCACAAATTCCCTTTCAAGTTGTACACCACCTTGACTTGGAAATATATTTTTATCCCTTCACTGTCATGAGGTCTACGTAAATCCTAGGCCTCTCTTTCCAATGGCACTGTGGAGCTGGGTTGTCCTGGTGAAAACCAGACAGGGCCTTAGTTATTGGAGAGTACATGCCACGTGATGGTGCAGTTCATCAGAAGGACTGCGGTCATTTAAGGAGGTGGCTGACCATTCAAGGGCAATTAGGGATGAGCAATGGATGCTGGGTTTACCAGTTGATGCCCAAACCCTGAAATGTGAATAAGTAAATAAATAATAACTTGGCACTGGTAGTATCATTGAAAGGCAAGGGAAGCAGTTAGATGTGCTCTTGTTGGAAATGGTCCCATCCTGACATTTTTGTGATGTGAACATAACCTCTATGCCTGATCGTTGTTTAGATCCTGTTGCATGCAGGCATGAGCTGCTTCAGTTGCCGAGGAGTTGCTAGTTGATTTGAGTGTTATGCATTCATTGGTGCACATTCACACTTAGGACCATATGATGGAGGGAAGAGCCTTGATAAAGCAACTGAAGGTGGTTGGGCCGAGGACTCTGCCTTGAAGAAACCTTGCATAATGTTCTCATCTTGGGATGATTGACCTCCTAAAACTAAAACCATCTTCTGTTTTGCAATAAGACTCTAATCATTGGAGTGTTTTCCTCTTGATATTCATTGATTTTAATTTAATCAGAGTTTCATGATCCACACCCAAACAAAAGCTGTCTTGATGACAAAGGCAGTCACAATCACCTCCCCTCCTGAATTCAGTTCCTTGATTAATCTTCAACTAAAGCTGTGCTGAGGTCTGGAGCTGGGTTGCCCTGGTGAAAACCAAACAGGGCCTTCATTATTGGAGAGTACATGCCACTTGATGGTGCAGTTGACAACATCTTCCCTCACTTTGCACATGACTGAGAGGAGTCAAATTTGGCAATAATCAGCTGAATTAGATTTGTTTTGCTCTTGTACATCCCCACACCTGACCAATTTTCCACATTGTTTTGGAGATACTCATGTTGTACTGGAACAGCCTGGTTAAAGACACAGCTAGCTCTGGAGTGCAGGTCTTGAGAATTGATGGACTCATTGCTGTATTCAATGGTCTTTGCCATTTTTTTACATCATGTAGAGTGAACCAAACTGGCTGAAGGCTGGTTTCTTGAGTAGTCATATGGGTCATCCACAAGTCATATCTGTTGATCATTGTTTTGAATGTTGCACTTTCATGAACATACTGTTGGCATATGTATTTTATGAAGCCATTACTCATTTTGATTACATGATATTTGCAGGAGGCATGGTTGCGTTTGATGATATGACTGAGCAGTAAAGAGATATAATTTGGAGTCTTTTGGCTTAAAAGATGGAAAACATGTGAAGGATTTATTGTGTCTTACTATGGGTCTATGTTATGCATTCATCCAATATATGAAGAAAAATAATATTTTTATCATGGAAAAATTTGAAAACACTTAACAGGCAATCTTTCCTTTCTGCTACAATCTGCAGAAGATGAGGCCATTAGTCATTGCCTCATCTTCTATTCTTCCCAGCCTTTATGCATTCTATGTTTAACTCTCTTGATTTAAAAGTAAACCAGAACAACAGATATACCCCCTGTCATGTTTAATCACTCATTTCTAATCACCTATTACTTCAGGAGTTGCTAGGCAACACAATGTCCATCTGATTTTCATTCTGCTGGTTAAGTTCAGATATGCTGTAAGAAAACACAATGAAAAATTGGAGTGAAACAGCAGTAACAGGTTATAAATAAACCTAATTTAACAGCAGTTGTTTCTGAAAATAAAGTTGAAATTTAATTTTCACTGAGATTAAAATGTCTTCTGAAAAATTGGTGCTGGTCCAATCAGTCACACTACTGTGAGCACCAACTATCCAAAAGCAGAGGCTGTTGTCAATCAAAGAATGCAAGGATTTTATTAAGAGGATTTAGAGTGCTGGATTAAACAGCTGGATTTCTGTAATGAGCACATTACATCTGTTGCCTGAGTAATAGAACCCTTGTTATTTTGTTTTGCTTGTAACACTGTAGTTCTCCTTTAACAATGCATACAGGTCTAATCTCAGTCGGTTATTTCTTATCATATCAAAGTAACTTATTTCTTACTTCAATAATTCTGTTAGCATTTTAAATGAGTTTACCAATTTATTTTGCATCTACAGTATATGCTACTTAGAAACTGAATTAGTCCAAGTTACATTCACCTAATACGTCAACAATATACCTTCACAAAATCGAGTTCCAGACCAGCCGTCAATTGTGAAAAGGCTTACATGCTATAACAGGCTACAAAATGAAGTCAGACAGCATTGCCTACCACAGGGCATCCCTTCCCAACGAGATTAACGCATTCTTTATACGTCTTGAACAGAAGGTAATTGGAATGTCACTACCCACTCCGACAGCCTCCAATGCACCTGAACCCACAGTCACCATTACATGCGTAAGATTAGTCTTCCGGAGAGTGAACCTGCAGAAAGCATCTGGCCTGGATGGTGTCCTCGGCCATGTCCTTAGATCCTGTGCAGATCAGCTGGCAGGGGTACTTGCAGACA
>JARFYF010000059.1:19522265-19537319 GCA_030265395.1 Rhina ancylostomus | reverse complement strand
ATGGGTGCGAGCTCTCTTGACGACTGCCGGGGGGAAGCCCCGGTTGGAAAAGAAGTTGGACATCTCAGATGTCCTGGAGTGGAAAGCTCATCATGGAACTGTGTCTTAATTCCATCTGCCCATCTTAGTTTTGCAAATGCTCAACAAAAACCTATTAATCTCATTTGCAGGCCTAACTGTTCCACCATAGAAGCTACTGTTACCCAATTGTGTATCCTGTCCTGCAGTACTGACCTCCTTCCAGCTATGACCATTGGGAGGAGGGAACTTTAAGCCACACACCTCTTCTAAGCAATTGTAATGATTTATTGTAAAGATGGCAACAAAGTACTTTAAACAAATTGCCTGCATACCATCCATTAAACAGCCAAAGTGTTCAGCCCCATGCATGGAGCCATCATTTGAAACACCTTGTCATATCACTACTACATTCTCTCTCAATGAATGGACTTCTATACCCTAATTCCAGAAATCGTGACAGAGAAACAGAAAACATTTGCAGTCAGGCCTGCAGATGTGCTTGCTGAATTTGAATCAGCTGAGGCTGAAATCCCTGACCAGCTGATTTTCAGTTATGAAATTAACCTAAAAAATCTTATCAATTGGGTTCAGAACATTCTTAGTCATGTTTTTCTGCAGCTTGATTCTGGGCCAATAGCAGGTTTAAGTGAGACACTTCGGAGAGCAGAGCAGCATCTATCCATTTGACATCAGTGAAGAAAGGCAATTATGGGCTGACAGAGGCCAACCGTAGTGCCAGCTCAGTGACTATGATCCTGTTTATAATAAAGAACTATCCTACTGACCCCCTTGACCCACACATTCTGTAAGAAGGGCAAAAGTCATCAGACAGGAGTCATTAAGGGACTGTGTTATCCAGTTCTCGCTGGCTATTCACAATTTCAAGGGCAACTAAGGGCAGGCTTGGTATCAGATTGACTGTTGAATGGAAACTAACTGGTCTGGGTTAGTGAGGCCCCCTGCAGTACCTGGGAACTTTTCCAGGAAGCAGCACCTTGCAGCCACATGCTCTAACTGATGCAGAAGCAGCCCCATTGTTGGGGCAAATGCACCAATTAGAATAAGCTTGTGTTCTTATATACATACCCAGGGACTGAATACTAGTGCACACGCATATACTCTATGTCCTGGTGCTCCTGCCCAGAATTCTATGTTCCAATATACACACCTAGGTCCTATGTTCCATGGTGCATGCAATGGCCTTGATTTCTCCCAGAAATAATCATTAGTATGATCTTCTCTGGATTAAATCAACTTTTGCACGATCTGAGGAATGAAAAAAGGTGACAATCTATTCAGTTTGCAGGCTCAAGCTTCTAGGGACCTCATACTGACCTTCAGTGACCTGAATACGTGCCCAATTTCCAGTAAGCACACCAAGGGCCCAGTTTTTCATTGTGTGCAGACAGGGACCATACTCCAATGTATACACACAGACTCTGTGTTTCAATGCATATGCACAGAACTGATGTTCAATTGCACAAATAACAGAGCTTGTGTTCCAATGCATACACACTGGCTCTGTGCTTCAACACAATGCACAGACTCTGTGTTCCAATCTGCAAGGGCAACATTTCCTGTGTAATCACTGTCCTTTTCTTGCCTCTTGCACACCTGGGAAGTTCTGCAGTTGGAACATGGAAAAGTACAGCAAAGGAACAGACTCTCAGCAGTAAGTTGAGCATTAGGCATATATGATTGAGGGTAAAGGCTGCATCTGGGCATATGGGTGGCTGAAGATCTGAGGTGCACCTCTCCACCTGTGTTCTGACCTGGAGATCAGAAGGAAATTTCCTGAAGGCTTGTTCCCAGGACTTAGATCCTTTTTCTGTTTTTCTAAATGTCCATCTGGTGATGTCACTATTTGCGTAATGCCCATTTCTGCCATAAATTGGAGCTCAATGATGCAAACTATGACTATCTAAAAGAGTCTCAGAAAAACTAGGACAATGTCACATTATTTTGTTGCTTTTATCAATATTTAAAGGGACACTCTGCTGAGTTCAGGGGACCTGATTGCGCAGCTTCTTAAAGAGCAGCAAGAGCAGGAGGAATGGGAGGGAGTTAGCTGCTGGGGGAGATGTCCCTGCTCAGTATCCATAGCCCCATCTCCTAGTTGAACAGAGGAAGCAGGCATCAGGCCTACAGGATTTAGGAAACTCCTTAACAGATTGAGGATTTTTGTAAGGCACCTGGAAAACATTATTCCCAAAAGCAAATCAAGTGACTCTCCACAATATAATCTTTAACACCAACATAGTACACCAATCAGCTGGTAGAGATGAGATGAAGCATAAAATCCTTCAGGTGCACCTGCACTGATTATAACACATGAATTAATGAATCACTGATCCTTTTAGTTTAATGGATTAAATGAGCCTCTGAATTTGCTGATTTCTATGCCTCAAGAACTCAGACCTCCAAATTCTCTGAGGATCTTCACTTCACCGGTATAAACAATGACATGCAGGTCACCCTTTCCACATTGCTCCACAGTCACACCTGTGAACAATCATCGGCACCTCCTGACAGGCTCTTCTCAACATGGGCCTGCCTCTCCCTGATGCATGAGTTCCCCTTCTTGGTATATATTTTATTGACCAGCATTGGTCCATTTGAGTGAATGTTGGAGCTGTCACCCTCTGTTGTATCGTATCTTTGTCCTGTGCATTGCTGCTACATGCCAGCCAGTGGGGGATTGGCTTTAGGGCTGATGTCTTTCTTTGAGGCTATGAGCAAAGTATCAGGAGTTGTACTAAATTGGGTGAGGTTCCATAAGGAAATGTGCAGGCCCATATTTAATGCTTGTCTTTGGGTACAAACCACGGTACTGCCCTTTCAATCCAGATTTTGCACAGAAATGGATTGGGCGTAGGCACAAAAACACAGCAATGTCTTACTGCAATGTCAAAAGGTCCTAAGCACTGGCAACATTCATATACTACTGGAAACTCCTGGTCAAATTCGAGAGTTCCTGGCTTAGGATCATCCATCCCCTACTCTCTAACCCCCATTAGTAGTGTACTTGACTTCAACTGTTCGACTAAACACTGGAATTCCCTCCTTGAATCTCCACTCCTGTCTCCTTTGTGCTCCTTATAATCGACCCTTTCATCCAAGCTTCTGGTCTTTTGTCCATATTTCTTTTTATGTGGTTTGGTAACTGTGAAAGCCTTCAGTATTGGGTCTACAAAAGCGCAGGTCAGAAACTGAGCAGTGGCAAAGCTATCCCGTGCATGGCAGGCATGAAGAGAGCATACCGGAAGCAGGATTTTTTCATTGCTATTGAAAACCAGGTCTTTTGTGTCATCAGAATTACTGAAAGTTGACTACCTTATCTCCCTCGACTACATAAAACCAGAATCCAAATGGTTGGCTAACTCCTGAGAGGGCACGTGGACACCCCCTTGAAGCCAATGTTAAAAAACCATATTGCTGAGCAGCCCAGAGAGGAATGTCCCTTTTTTGAGGGGAACGTGATGCAATATGAGCCCAAGGTTGGCAGGGCAGCAGAGTGGTGAGATGTGAACCATAACCATTGTTTGGTGGCAGTCCTGAACCGTGAACTATTATGGACAATTAGACTCATGGAAGTTGTTTGACAACCTCTGCCAAACCCTGCAAGCTCCACCAACTAAAGAGTACATGGGCAAGTAGCACATTGAAATTCTTCATGTATGTGCTGACCTTATCAGTAATTCCTACATCTAAGGAATGACTAGCGTTTTAAAAATGATATCCTGTCAACAATCACAATACTAATAGTTGATGATATTCCTCACGTTTGCCTTTTTTTGTTTGAATATCCTACTGATTTACAACAGTAATGATCGATTACTTCAGATCAAGGGAGGAGCAGGATGTGAAATAAACATGAAAATAAGACCAGAGGGTGTTTATTACCTTCACAAGATACAGTCACACCGATGGGTCTCACATTCAGTTCTGCCATTGCACAGGAACCACAATCCTCACTCCACCTCCGCAAATGACAATTCATGTCAGGTCAGTTGTTAATTTTAAATCTACGACTGATACATTTTTGACAACTAAAGGTATTAAGGAACATGGGGAAAGGCAGATAAATGGAGTTGGATCGCAGCTCAGTCATTGACTCAATGAATGGTGGTGCAGATTCCAGGGGCTGAATTGCCCACTCTCGCTTCTACATTCTTTGTAACACACGGCTCAAATCAAAGTCCCATGTAATGAAATTGGTCATGTGGCAGGTGAGGTGAATGTCAAAGCAACTGAGAGAAATGGCAATATTACCCAGAGACCTATGTGCAGCCACAATATAAATGCATTTATACACCTTTCATTTGTTTTCATTCTATTACATTTCTGACAAGTTGTTGACATTCTCTGTTCATCTCCATGGAGACAAGGTCAATGGTAAATGTCAGTTTAATTTTTTTTGTTGTTACTGCTGTTTAAAGGGACTGCATGATTATGAAAAAACTGCCTGCCAAAGTACTTGTTCTTTTTCTGGTGTTCTGTTCAGAATGCCCCAATGTCTGTACTATGCCTCTGCTCGATCACTTCACCCCAAGATTGAGCTCACTGTCACCATCCATGTGCCATCTGACAGTGAGTCACACATCAAGCCTTCAAAAACTTCAGTAGACTCAGCTTTCAAATGGGACATTATTTTTCAAATGGGCAGAGGTGACCAAGCATCTTCAGTCAGATGCACAATTCCAAAGTGTTTTACAACCTAAAATACAACAAGTCTTTTTGAAACGATGCAATGTAGAAAATTTGGTTGTCAATTTCTGCACATGCAATTTCTGGCCACAATAACGAACAGTAAAAAGATATTGTTAGATAATTTATTTTAGTGATGTTTGAGCAATATGTAATGATAATGCTAGATCATCTATTTTAATGATATTTGAGGGATAAATACTGACCTACGACAATGGGTGAAGCTCTCCTCACCTTCTTCTAAACAGTGTCAATATAGTGCCATGGACCTTTTATTTCCAGTCAGTTGACTGGGCCTCAATTTAATATCTTATCTGAAAAGTAACACCTCAGATAACACAGCACTTGCTGCTACACTGAGTGCCAGGCTGAGTTTCATACTCAGGTATCTGGAGCAGGATCTGAGTCCATTACTTTCTGAGATCCAGAGACAACTGCAGCACCACTTTTAGTGGAGGACTTTCACTACTGCTCTGAATGCAGGGATGGCTACTCTGCTGTTGATGTTACTGATATATAAATTGTGAAAAGAATGAGGGAGAAACAAGAAAAAGGAAATATGGAAAGATGGCATCAAAATGGGACTGACAAACTGCCCCCCCACTTCCAAAATCAGAGAAAGGTATTCATTAACCTCTCACAAATAACTTATGGTTAAGAGTCTCACCCTGTAGGCCTGCCCGACAATGACAGTTCCATGTATGCACATCTGTATTGTGCTTGAAAAGCAAAAAACTGCAGATGTTGCAAATGTGAGACAAAAATAAAAAGATGTTAGAAAGACTCAGCAGGTCAGGCAGCATCTTTGAAAAGAGGAACATGGTTAATCTTCCTCTCCTGACAGATGCTGCCTGGCCTGTTGAGTCTTTACAGCAGTTTCTATTTCTACTTGCAGGTTGCATTGTACATCTGTGAATTTGTCTTTATCTTGCTCTGTAATAATACTAGAAATCCAACAGGTGGCATACATGCAGCATTGTTTCTTCCAAGCAAATGGGCCAAATGGAAAAAGGATGCACAATGTACTGGTGAATAAGCTCAGGCCCATTCTGAATTACATTTTCTGTCAACTCTCTCGTTGCTATTATAAATCGCCTGTGTTAAAAGAAGCAAGTGTCTGCGTCAGGTCCCGTGCCCCTGGTGTGCTCTTTCCTTTCTCCTCTGGAATCCATGTATTTATTTCTACCCCCTCCCCTCCTCCCCGCCCTCCTGTCAGAATTTTCATCAAACCTGTTTTACAGAGGAATGCTTTCCATAGTAGTTCAGGGCAGTTGTGCCTTATTACAGGGTTGCAAATGGTGCGTGGCATCACAGAACATTAAGCTACTTGCTGTTTTGCTGCACTTTCTGTTCTCAGCCTGTTCTTTCCCCCACGACATTTTCTCAAAGACTCCCGCAAGGAAACTAAGGCACTCATTCGGTACAGCCTGGATTATTTTTCTTTAATTCAATATTATATTACTCCTTTTTCCACAAGTTTTCTTACTTCATGTTGTGATTCTTACTGCAGTTGAGTTCCATGCACATAAAATACCCTCCTGGTACACAGCCTAATTTTTTGTTAAATTCAGCTTCAAGATGTGAGCTTAGCTAACATGGACAATTCACAATCCTTCAAAACAATGCCATGGTGTTTTAGATGTACACTCAACCACAAGTCAGATAGACCAGAATTCAGTTTATCACCTTATCTGAGAGATGGCACCTCTGACAGTACAGCACTCCCTGTGGTGTTAGCCTGGATTATGTACTCAAGTCTCTGCAATGGGACAGAAACTCACAACCATGTGACTTGGAGGCAAGAGAGTTCCTCATAGTTCATGCACCTCAGGCTGTCCCATTTCTCTCAACCCCTCCCCAGTTAAGGTTGCCAACCACAGAGGGATAAATTCCTGGAGGTTTCACCACATGTCCTCTTAGTCCCAAGCATCCCATCATCATTTTCTCACTATTGGTATACCAACATGCCCATTCTCAAGGGGCAGCCAATATGAAAACAAACAGTTTCTTCATTACTGGACTAATTGTTGCTTGGTTGGCGGTCAAACAACGTATTTTCTCATGCCCAACACTTTTGAACATAAGATGTCAACGAAAAATTATTGAAATTTATACATTTTAATCTTACTTTTCTCCAGGATTTGCTGGCAGTAGTGTCCCAGATTCCTTTAGACTCCAGGGCAATCCTGCTCTCCAGTGTACAATGCCACATTAAGGAACAAATTTGAAAGTATTGCTGAAGCTAACACTCACACATGGGTTTAAGCTGGCTGATCAACTCCTCCTTCGACCATTTAGCCCACTCCTTTTTGTCAGTGTTGATGGAGCACAGTATCGGACCACAAGGCTTCCCACAATCTTCTATGGCTGGTACATTCAGGTAATGGACCAATACAATGTCAGGATTCTGTGGGAGACAAAAAAATCAGAACAAAAATTCAGACTTTGTGGCCTAACCAACAAGAGAAGAATTTGATCCAATAAACATTAATCAAATGCACTAAAAATAACTTGCTTCAGTTTTAACTGCAACAGTTTCAGGAAGCTCTCACTTGGCTGCAGGAATAGCCTGAATGAAAGAATCCAAAGAGGGAGAGGAGGGCAATTTTGCTTCACACAATTAGTTGCTGTGATCAGGAATCTCCTGCACAAAAGGAAGGTGGAAGCAGATTCAAAAGTAAACTGAAATAAAGAGAAATAGAAGACTGCAGACACTGGAATCTAGATGAAAAACACAATGATGCTGGAGGAACTCAGCAAGCCAGGAAACATCCATGCAGAAAAGCAGGCGGCCAACATTTCGGGTCAGGACCCTTTTTCAGGACGGCACCTGACCCAAAACATTGACCACCTGCTTTTCTCCACAGATGCTGCCTGGCCTGCTGAATTCCTCCAGCATCATAATCTTTTAAACTGAAAGAAAACTTGCTAACATAAATATTGCAAGGGTCAGGGGATACCGTAAAGGGTCTGTTGATTGGTGACCATCTTTATGAAATGCTAAAGTGAGATACATACCATTATTAACATAAATAAGGGTGGGGCCTAGTCTGCATGACTGGGTGAGCTTGATATTGAAGTTTTATGGAAGAGGTATAGAGAATATAAGTAGGGAAGTTTTCACGCAACTTTAAGGGTGCTGATGATACCATACCTGGAGAAATCCATATACTTTTAGTCACTATATTTAAGAAAGGATGTGCAGGGCTATATTGCAATTAACTAAACATCAAAACACTCAGTGTTTTGACATTCTAGCTAAGCCAGGTGTGAAGTTCAGCTAGAACTGGCAACATAGTATTGTGAACAGGGCTTGTTCTGGCCCTGCCCAAATGCTGGAGTTGCATTATGGAAGACCTTCCACACGACATCTAAAGGAGCTGGCTCTCAAACTGCAAGCTGGTGATATGGGAATGTAAGTCAATACTTTTCTCTGGGCAGCACACTGCTGATCCCAAATACTACACCAAAAGATTGGGAGTATCCTGACCAAATAGAGTTGGGTGGTCATTCTAGGTGTGGGACCAATTGGATAGCTTTTTTCAAAGAGCTAACACTGGCTATTCAGTTCAATGGACTCCTCTGTGCTGTATGAATGTATCCACCAAAAAAACCCTTCATTGGTAATCCTGACCCCTTCTGGTGAGTATCATCCAATTTGCTTTACCCTCTGTTTTTTACAGTATTTCTTTATTTCTAGTTTCTGAAATATTGACACTACTGGCAATGTTGCTATTCATTGCTTGTCCCTAATCACCCTTGAAAAGGTGGTAGTGAGCCTCCTCCTTGAAATGCTGCAGTCCTTGTGCTAAAGCTGCTCCCAGAAGGTGTCATAAGATGAGTTCAAGGATTTTGATCAACAATGATGTAGAAACACAATATATTCCCAGGATGGCACATGATCTAGGAAGAAGGTGATGGTGTTCCTATGCACTTGCTACCCCAGTCTTCCTAGGTTTTGGAGGTCATGGAGCTGGGAGGTGCTGTCAAAGTACTGATCTTATTTCTACCCGTAATTTCATTCCTGAATCTAGGTGAACAGAGGTTTTCTTTTCCAATGACCTTGAGGGATAAGAGAATTTGGCTGATTCAAAGTTTGCTTACTTTCCTTCCAGCCAGCTGGAGAATGGTAATACTAAAGTGAAAAGCTCCATCTAGATACCCTATGATTGGCAGTGGCAGCAGTGAAATACATTAGGGCAAACACATTAGCCACAAACCACAGTGGTTGTGAAGGAGACACGTAGTTTTGATTAGAGTTCTAGTGCCTGTACTATTAAAAGCTTTACACGTATAGCCCCAAAGAGAAAGTGCCTGGGATAATACTGAACTGAGAGGCTTTTTTTCCTTTCGGGAAACACTGAACAGTTAGGAGCTCTATGATGCCAAGCTGTGAGCAGATGGAAGTCTCTAAAATTATGAAATGGTTTGATAAGGGGATTTGGGGGTCATAGCACAAGAAGCACAGAAGGTTAGCATGCAAGTACAGCAAGTTATTAGGAAGGCTCATGGAGTGATGGCCATTACTGCAAGAGATATAGCGAATAAAAGTAGGGAAGCTTTTCATGCAATTTTTAGGATGCTGATGAGACCACACCTGGACTAATACATAGAGTTTTTGTCTCTGTAGTTAAGAAAGGATGCGTTTGCATTAGAGCCAATGAAGAGAAGGTTCATTAGGTTGGTTCCTGGGATGAAGGAGTTGGTGTATAAAGAAGCATTGAACAAGTTTGGCCCATTCTTATTGATGTATGAATAATGTACGGCATTAAAATGAGGCATGTTGAGAGGATGTTTACCCCAATGTGAGCTATCTAGAACTCGGGACATAATTTCAGAATAAGGAGTCGCTCATTTCAGATAAAGACAAGCGGGACTTCTTTCTTTTCGAGAGTCATGATATTGAAATTGTCAACCCAACAGAGCTACAGAGGTGGAGTCAATTAACATATTCAAGGAGGAGATTAAAAATACAAAGGAATCAAAAGGAGGAGCGCGAGAAAGTAGTGTTCATCCCAAGATTGGATCAGCTGTGATCACACTGAATGCTGGAGGAGGCTTAAGGTGCAGACAAGCCTGCTTCTTTTTCCTACATTATGTTGTGTTCTCACGATAAGGCAGGCATACAAATAATACTTCCAATGGGGGGAGACTAAAGCCAAAAGGCCATTCATTTAGATAAATCCAACAAGGAATTTGGAAGGAACCCTTCAGCCAGAGATAAGTGAAATGTGGATCTCATTATCACATGATGCAGTTGAGGGAAATAGGTATATGCATTTATACATGGATAATTACCTAGAATATATAGTACAACTGCTGGCCATTCAGCCCAACTAGTGTGCACTGGTGTAATACTCCACAGGAGTCTCTTTCTATTTCATCTGCCTAATCACAGCCTTTCAGCAAATCTTTCTAACATGCAGCATTTGTGGGTAAGATTCTCTTCTTGAAAGTGGGTGACCTCATACCCGCCAGCATGGAGGTCCAATCGGCACAGTTTAATGCATTCACTTAATCTGTTAATATCACTTTGCAGCCTAACACTATCAACACAGATCTGTGCAAGACCCTAGTAATCACAGAATTTGTATATTTTCTCTGCTCTCCGTCTCCTGCCACTCAGCCAGTTTCCTTGGCAGTTCAATAATATGCCTTCAATTTCATGAACTTTAACTTCAGCTAAGGGTCTTCTGAGGCATTTGATCGAATTCCCCTAGAAGTTCACACAAATAACATTCATACACATATTGCTATTGCTGCTGTAGTCACCCCTTCAAAAATTTCAACCAAGTTCATCAAGCATGACCTAGGTTTTATAACCCCATGTTGGCTCTCTCTGATCAACTGAGAATTGCCAAGGTGTTCAGTCACTCTAGCCTTAATTATAGATTCAAGTAATTTTCCAGCAACAGATGTTTGGCTAACTGGTCTGCAATTCCCTGATCTCCTCCCTCACCTTTCCTAAATAGTGGAATGACATGTACAATTATACAATCCGAAAGAATGGTTTCTAGGTCAAGAAAGCTTCAGAAAATGTCATGGATAAGCACAGAAAATTATCAAAAAAGTAATGCAAGGCTGAACTTTATAACTCGAGGATTAGAAAGCAGGTGGGTAAAATTAGGCCTGCAGCTAATCAAAGACCCGTGTAGACCAAACTTGAAGTACTGAACTAGTCCTGGGCACCAAATACTGAGAAGGATATGTTAACCTCAGAGGGAGTAGCATTGTTTTATTATTACCAGAACAATATGCAGGCTGCAAGAGTTAAATTATTCAGAGACAAAAACAATCTGGGGTTGTACTTGAATTAATTTGGATATTAATAGGACCTGTTGAAATGAAAGAGATTAAATATTTCCACTATGTGGAGATTTGAGGACTGAGGAAGAGTATAGCATTGAGCTCTTCAGCGCTGAAGCTGGAAAACATGTGGAAGGTGGCAGAAATTTGGTACTCTCTTTCCCAAATGGCAATTGAAGGTCAATCAATCAGTGATATTAAATCTGAGAATAAGTACATTTTATTCAGCAAGAGTATTAAAGATATGGGGAAAATTCTATATGGAGTTAGTTCTTAGCTCAGCCATGATCTCACTGAGTGGTGGAACAGGCTCAAGAGCTAGAATGGGATCCTCCTGTTCCTAAGTTCATCTTCATAATGCTTGGGCATTGAGGCAGATTCCAGTTAACTCAGCAGAGAATGGGGATAATACCAGGTTTTTCTTGACTTTGTGCAGTTCATTTTATTGTAACAATCTTGAATTAGAAAAATATGCCTTTCTTTCAAGTTTCCATGAAGTGCCACACCTGCCTCCAAGCCCCCATCTTGGTCTCACAATACCAGCCACACTGTCTCTTGCACATCAACCTATTAGCGAGCCCAGCATGGAGGAAGCCTGACACTGACAGGTTATGCCAGAAGACACTTTGCAAACAAATGTTCTGGACCTTCTTGTTCAATCGTAATCAATGCACAATCTGGTGGCAGCTGAGTTTGGGAGGAATGCAATTAACATCTCCCTGCAGCACATCAGGAAATTGAAGAGTTATATAAAAAACCCATCAGTAGGCTCTAATTGCAGGGACTTTACAGAGTCATCACACCAGTGTTACCAAGAAGCACTGTTTGCCAGAGTGGTGCCTTTTGCAAAACAGTTACCCAGATGCCAGCACATTGTCACTATAATGACAAAGGAGTGAATTTTCTTTGTAACTTGCTGTTCCCTCTTTCATTTATTTCGACTGATACTAGTTGCCAGGGAAACTGAAATACTGGTTTGTAAAGGAAGCTTTGCACTTGAGCGAGTAAGCCAGCCGAGGCTTGCTTGGTTACTTGACCACACAAGCATTACTGACAAGACCACTCTAAGTCCTAAGTTCTGAAACATGCACCTCCAGTTGTGTTCAGTCAAAGGCTGGGAACCTATCTGGTTTCTTCCTCCCCACATCCAGGAAAGCTGAGACAAATATGTCGACATAACCTGAATCAGCATTGTCCAGGAGCTGAGCCTGGCACTCCCTAATCCTTAGGAAGGGAAACAGAGGGAAGTGATTAGTTCTACAACCTTGAATTTTGACAAAGTTTCCTCCCACATCCCAAAGACATGCTGGTTGGTAGGTACATTGGCCAGTATAAATTGCCCTTAGTATGTTGGTAATTATTAGAATCTGGGTGAATTGATGAGGATGCGGGGAAAATAAAGGAGGTGTAGTGCAGGATTAGTGTAACTGGGGCTTTAAATTTGGTGTGGAGTTAGTGGGCCAACGGGTCAGTTTCTGTACTGTATCTAGACTCTGTGTGTCTATATCTTGTTTCTTTCTGTGCAGAGGCTGCCTGACTTGCAAGGAATTTCTCAGCATTTCTATTCCATTGTTCTATATAAGTGGGGAAGTGTCAGACAAAGACGGGTGAGAACAGCAAGTCTTCAGCTCAACACTGTCAGGGTCCAGGGAACAAGAAGAGTGTCTGGGAGGAAGGAAATGGTACTTACAATGAAGAGAGAGAATACAAAAGGAAAGTCCATAAATATAAGATGATCATTAATAAACCCAAAAATGAATTTGGGTCAATTTTCTTTACCCCGCACACAGTTAGAATAAGGAATTCATCACCTTTGGGAATGGCTAAGGTGAATAATGGAGACACACTTAAGACAAAGTTGGATAAGTACCCAAGGGAGAAAGGAATAAGAGGATATGCTTGCTGACAGAGTGAGGTGAGATAAGGTAGGAGGAGGCATGTGCTGAATATAAAGCCCTGGCACCGATGGGTTGGGTAGAAAGACCAGTTTCTGTGCTGCATATTCAATGCAATCCTCTGAAAAATCAGCAGAATCAACAACCACAGCAGTGGTGATAAAATACAAAGAACGAAAGAGAGGGAGGATCTTTCCCCTTTAGCCTTTAATTCCCCTTTCTCTTCTTCTACAGAAATAAAGAACAAAGAACGACAAGTAAATAGAAGGTGGATAGAAAGCCAATTTTATGTGCAGAGGGAATACACAGGGAATGATTTTCAACCCAGTCGATTCTGTTCACTTATCTGTCCTAAGGTTCTTGGAGTGCATGAGCTGCATACCGAGCAGCCCCTGGAATGCAGAGTAAATACTCTGATGAAGGCAAACAGAGTCATAACAACAGTTTGACTCTTGTTTGCTGCTTCATCAACGCTAAGTGGCCAATAAATCACCTTGGCGTAGTGTTACATCTGGTCCATGGCTTTATCATTAATCTGATGTCTGTTCCTCATGAAAAATGGAAGAATAAAGGTTGCATTAAAACAGAATTTATATATTGCCCAGGAACTAGTAATGACTACTAATGATACTTCACTGCATATTTGTTTTAGGATTCAAGGGACTCAATTGTTCAGATTTGTTTTTCTCCTTTACTCAAATGAATCTGCGTGCTGCTCTCAGCCTCAATGCAAAGCTTAAGGCATTTGTGAAGCTTGAACTCAGTGCTTGACTGGACTGAGGGGAGTGTCTGAGAGATGGTCCAACACAGTTTTTATTGTCTATCTCTATCTTCCTGTTGGGGCAATAGCACAGGCTCAGTTCTCTCACTTCCTCTTTTTGTGTCTCCTACTTTCTAACACCTCTCTCAGCTCTATCTGCTGGTAGAGCTGACAGAGCCTACTCAATTCTTTCAATGGACTTAAATACTTGCAGGGTTGCTGAAGTTGAGAACAGCACTGGGTTCAGAAGAGAGCTTCAGCAGATTTAAAACAGGACTCATCACATCCTCTCCCATTCCATTTCATTCTTCCTTGGGACCTTAAAACCACATGCTTCAGTCTCCCATTTAAACCTGAGCATTAGTATCACTTAATCACTCCTTACTGATATAGTCAGAGTCATACAGAACAGAATCAGGCCCTTTGGTCCAACTCGTTCATGCTGACCAAGGTGCCCATCTAAGCTATTCCCATTTGCCCACCTTTGACCGATATCCCTCCAAACCTTTCCTATCCATTTATTTTGCTTTCTCTGTTATTTTTTTCAATCTTGTTGTGTTAGTGTGGATTGAAAACTGGCTCTCACATGGAAAACAGAGAGAATAAGTGTGTTCTTATCTGGCTGGAAGAATGTAACTTGTGGAGTACCTCAAGGATAGGTTTGTGGCCCTTAGTTTTTTACTATTTGCATTAAAGACATTGAGGAGGAAATGAAATGTAAGGCTTACAAGTTTGCCGATGGTACAAAAAGTGTTGGAAGGGCATGCAATGGACATTATGATTCTGCAATGGGATATGGATAGAGTTAGACTCTAGATGGAAACCTGGCAAATGGAGTTCAATGTAGGAAAATGTGAGGTCATGCTCTTCAGTAAGAGGAATCAAAAGGCAAATTGTTATCTAAATGAAGAGATACTGCAAATGAGTGAAGTTCAGAGGGACCTAGATGCATGAATCACAAAATGTTAGCAGGCAAGTAGAACAAGTAGATAAGAAGGCAAACAGCATTTTGCATTTTATTGTGAAGGGTTTGGAGTTTAAGAATAGGGAGGTTTCCCTGCAGTTTTGCTATCTGGAACACTGTACAGTTCTGGTCCCCTTTCCAGAAAAGAATATAGTGGCACTGAGGCAGTCCAAAGGATATTCACCAGGCTATTTCTTGGGATAAGTGGTTGCCTTATCGAGAGAGACTGGACAGTTTGAGCCTGTATTCCTTGGTGTTTAGCAGAAGGAGAGGTGACCTTATTCAAACATTTCAGATCCTATGAGGGCTTGCCAGGGTAATTGTTTAGATGTTTTCACTTGTGGGAGAGTTTCAAACAAGGGGACATAATTGCAAAATAGGGGAGCTGGTTATTTAAAACT
>JARFYF010000059.1:19448629-19461937 GCA_030265395.1 Rhina ancylostomus | reverse complement strand
TCTCGTAAATTTTTCTGCACTCTTTCCAGCTTAATAGCATCTTTCCTGCAAAATGGTGACCAAAACTGAACACAGTACTTTAAGTGTAGCATCATCAACATCTTGTACAACTGCAATATAACATCCAACTTCTATACTCAATGCCCTGACTGATGAAGGCCAGCATGCCAAAAGCCTTCTTCACCATCCTGTCTACATGTGACACCACTTTCAGGGAACTATGTACTTGTACTCCTAGGTCTCTCTGTTCTACAACACTCCCCAGGTCTCTACCGTTCACTGTGAAAATCCTACCCTGGTTTGACTTCCCAAAATGCAACATTCTGCAGTTAAATGTAACATTTTGAATTAAACTCCATTTGCCATTCCTTGGGCTACTTAACCAGCTGATCAAGATCCCGTTGTAATTTCTGATAACCTTCTTTACTGCCCATGATACCACCTATTTTAGTGTCATCTGCAAACTTACTAACTATATGCTGTACATTCTCCTTTATTCTCCCTAGCTCTCCCTTTATCCCATGCGATGTAATCTTCCAGAGCAGCCTACAGTATGCAACCTTATCAAAGGCCTCGTTTAAGTCCATATAATCTGCATCTACCACTCTGCCCTCATTGACCTTCTTGATTACTTCTTCAAGTCCATATAAACTACATCTATTGCTTAAGTCCATATAAACTACCTCTACCGCCCCACCCCCATTGACCTTCTTGGTTACTTCTTCAAAAAATTCAATCAAATTCATGAGACATGATCTCCCACACACAAATCCATGCTGACTATCCCCAATCAAATCCCTGTCTTTCCAAATGTGTGTATGCCTTATCCCTAAGAATCCCCTCCAATTACTTCCACAGATGTTAGAGTCACTGGTCTATAGTTCCCAGGTTTTTCTTTGCAACTCTTCTTAATTAAAGGCACAACATTAGCCATCCTCCAGTCTTCCAGTATCTCACCTGTTTACTTACGATGATGCATATATCTCAGCCAAGACTTTATCCTCATTAACTTTACCAAGTTCCCTAATCTGGGTTCTCATTCTCTTCAATGTGAACACAATGCAGTACATTAGACTGGATGAAGTGCAAGTGAATCGCTACTTCACCGGGAATGGTTGTTTGGGGCTGTAGATGGTGGGATACACATGTCCATTCACCTCTTCCCTTTCCACTATTCTTCTATATCATTTGATGAGGCTTTGTTATAAGGAATTCTCAAAATACTAGCACTGTAGAAATGCATTTACATTTAAGAGAAATAACATACTTAATAGTGTAGAGGTAAGTCACACTGGTATACTATTTACTGACATTGTTTCATGCCCTGGCATACCTCACCGAGAAAGTTTGTGAATGTCATATGTAAATCCTCAAACTAACCTTTGTCGCAGCTAGATTTTGCATGATACTTTCCCCTTAAAAACAATAGCCTCACTACAGCTAACTACATGATTATAAAATAATCAGACTCATAGCTGCCATGTTACTCTGGCAATGATTGCACAAAATCCCAATGTGAAGTTGATTACAGTTTTCTGATTCTTATCCTCTGCTTATTCGGCTCTTACAATACAAATCAAGGCTGCCTCCAAGGAAGGAACTCTTATGAAATGCAAAGAAATATGTGGAAGGTCAAAAAGCATGATGAAACATCTGTTCCCACCCACTGAATGTCAATCTGAACAATATGTTATTAAGTGGATTACTCTCTGCTGCTGCGATACAATGTTGATGATCCACCATCAATACCAAGCAGTAGTCCAAAGACTTCAAGTTCTTGAACAGAACTGCAGAGTGGAGCTTATCTGTAGAAAGTCTATTTTGTGCAGAGTGTTGAAGGAAAGTGTCACTCGTCAGAAAATATGGAGGTCTGGAGAAAGCCATTTAAATTGTAGGATTAATGATACATTTAGTGTGGGTGGATGCTTTATGCATTGTCTGGGCTGTCCCAGATGATGTTGATGTTAAAGGTAGCAGAGCGGTGAGGATGATTAAATTTGCCTCGAAGAGTATGATTTTGCAGGCTCCTTATGAAAATTATTTCTCTGTAAGGGTAAGGATCCATATGAGCTAATATCTGCCTTTTCTGCCCAGCTGGGAGATGAGATTGTGGATGCTGAGCTGCCTTCTTCCTCTTGCTTTTGCTGTTCTCCAAGTTCCACCTCATGGCCCTCAGGCTCAGGTGCTCCTTGCTCTTCTTCTGGCAGAGACTGCTGCTTTTGAATAGAGAATTTTTGAAGGATACCGTGATTAAGTCCGCACATCCACTTGTTGTGTACTACAAAATTTCCTGCTAACTGATAAGATTTCCACCATGATCTCAGTACTTGCTAAGATCATGCACCAACGTTCAGCTGCCATAGTAGAGGATGTCCTTTGTTCCCCAGAATCTATCTGTCAGGGCAGTGCTTGCTGCTGAACATGGCGACCAGTATGCACTCCCTCAGGTTGAAGGAATCATGTGTGCAGCTTGGAAACATGGCGTTCACCATTCGACAATTCTTCCTGTGATTTGCAATGTCCTGTATGTTAAGGAGGTGGAAAACTTTGCCATTCACAAAAAGGTCAAGGTTCTTAATGGGGACTCTAAAAGGCACATGAGTGTAGTCAATGGCAGTCTGCACCTGTGGGAAGCCAGCAAGGTATCAAACCCCAGTAGCTGAATAGCAAATTTGTCCACACTGAAATTAGATGCAATCAATCTTTTCACAAATTCAGTACATGGGTAGACTTCTCTGATACAACAGACAGAGAACAAGAACTTAAGAGACATGAAAAGATCTTCTGTGGCCACTTAGAATGATCCTGTGGTGAGCAAGTTGATAATCAATATGACCTTGACCTCTATAGAGAGAACAATCCAGACACAAGAGCATGACCAAAGGCTAGAAAAACTGATGATGTGACTACATTATCAGAGAGGTCAGGTAGGATGTGGTATCTCTGAAAATGTTTTTTTCTCCTGCTTTGAGGTCCCCAACCTACCCTGTGGCCAGCCATGCCTACACCAACACAGTCAGTAACAGAGAGCTGTGTCACCAGCAGTGTTACCATTGAAGCACCTATGGAATGAGTACATCAACAGCTAAAGTCTATTGCTAGTTTAAGCATACTATGTAGACTTTGGATAATGTCTAAGTATCCTGCAGTAAATTGTGAAACTGCCCGGTCTGGCATTCTGATATCAGCAAATATATCAGATTAATATACCAGGTTGATATGATCCTAATTTGAGTAATACTGTACCATGACAGTCACAGTATAGAGCTTTAAGCTCCAATTAATGTCAGAATGGGTGGAAATGGGTATTGTGAGAATATTGAGGTTAATGGCTGGGTAAACGATCATACATACTAAAGCAGATTATGACTGGAAGTGCTTGGCTCAATTTTGCCATTGGTACAATTTCATCAATTTGCTTTGTGCAGAATCAATTTTGGATCACATTGCACTTCAAAAACAAATATGTATGATCAGATTTTTAGGCCATTGGGCCTTGATTTCAACAATCATGATGAAGAAACATGGCAGGAGAAGACAACAGGACCATGGAATAAAAAGAAAATATGCGATGAAGGCCTGAGAGGATTGGGAATTAGAGTGCGTGAGAGAAAAGTCAGACAACTAGCTTGTTTGCTTTCCTGTCCACACACAAGGGAGGTGTTCAGAAAATCCTCTTTAAGCACAGGAACAATTTGATTGTATTATGAACTTTGGATGACACCCCCACCCCCAAGGTTCCAGTTAAACTATGGAAATGAAACAGATGGCTGGTTTATGACATCTTTTGGTTGGGAGTTTGATGCAAGGACCTGTCTGCCCATTCTAATAGTTCATTGGCCATCAATGATGCAAGGGGTTTTTTGAATAAGAATTGGGAGCTCTCCCAAGTTTTTGGCCATTACTTCTGATCTTCAGCATCAAGCTCCATAGGAGCACTAAGGAAATAACATTCCCAATCACCAAATACAGTTGATTCGATAAAGATACTGCAGGCAGCACTCTGGTGCTCTTAACAAAAGCAACTTGCATTATTTGGCAACTCTAACATCCCAAGGTGCTTCAGAAAAGCACATTAAACAGAACATCCTGAAAATTACATTGCCTAGTACTGTTCATTTCAGCACTAGCAATTGAAAATGTACTTACTATGGAATAAAATGCAATAAAAATCTTTCTGGGCCCTTTCACATCATCCTAGGAATTCATCCAGTGTGAGTTACATTATATGTGTGCCAAATTACCTCACTCCCTGTGCAATGTTGCTTTGGAGCATTGCAGGGATTGGGATAGATTGTCCTTTCAGCAGCCACTTCTGTATACTCCAGAAGAAGATCCTAGAACAGAGTTGGACTAGTAACCCTCTAAGGTAAATCCTACACTTTAATTTCATACCTGAAACCTTCCTCTTCCTACACTATCATACCGACACCATCTACTCACTGATCTCCCTCCCCGATTAACTCAGCCCTCATTTAACTATCTTCTCCCAAAACCAACAATCTATTTCCCACCAACTCCACGAATAGGGCCCGGCCCCTTTCTTCCATCTCCTACCAATCTCAGCCCCTATTATCCTGTCCCACCCCCTTCACCAATCTACCTTCTCCAAGATTCTTGATTAGCCCAGGTCCCATACACTTCTTCTCATTAATCTCCCTACTTACTGAATTGGGAGAAAGGAATCAATAAGGGTGAAAGGTGAGCAGAATGTATTATGGGACAGGACACCCTTGGCAATTTTTTTCAAATATTTATGGTATAAGGACGATGGGAGGTATTAAAGCAGGGAACTAAGGTACTCAAACATGCAAGTGACTGATTCAAACAGAATTTCTTCTGGAAAAGTTTGATCAGTAATAGAATAGACTGCCTGATCAGGTATCAGTTAGCAAGTTTTATGGCACTTCAAATAGGAAAAAAGCAGGCCCCTGAGTGGATTTATGAATTTTAAAAGTGAACCTGAGTGTAACTTGGCTGGATGGACTGATAGTTTCCCATTCAAAATATTCTAATGTGATCTAGAAATCATTTTTCATTGCTTATTTATC
Source organism: Rhina ancylostomus (assembly GCA_030265395.1). Lineage (NCBI taxonomy): Eukaryota > Metazoa > Chordata > Chondrichthyes > Rhinopristiformes > Rhinidae > Rhina > Rhina ancylostomus. Next base: position 19,456,886 of record JARFYF010000059.1, on the reverse strand, counting down.
TCAAAGAAGTTAACTCATCAGTTGTGGTGTTAAAGTAATTTCATACAAACAGCATAAACAAAGGTATATCATTATTGCATATTTTCATTTCTAGGCTAGGAGGCAATATGAACTGCAAGACTTATCAAGGTGCATAAATCAGATAATATTAAGTGTCACCTTGACCTAGTATCTAAATGGTTCCATCTATATTGACACTCTGGTGCAGGGGAAGATTACAGTCTGGGTGCCCTGTGAACACTGGCTCACCTCCTGACTCTCCAAATGCTCTGCACCATCAGGTAGGTTCAAATCCAGGGCATTTTGCAGCACTTGTCACTTACCTAGTTGGGTACGGTTCAACAATACTCAAGAAGCTTAATGCTATCCAGGGCAGAGCTATTTATTTGATTGCTTCCTTAGCCACTGATTCAATGGCCTGCAGATACATGACTCCTGCATGAAGAATGCCAGCTGAGGTATGATGACGAAAAGACAAAGATGCCTGTAAAGCCATGCCCAGTCCTAGCCAACATTGTTAAAATGAAAAGGGGAAGGAAAAGAAACATCTGGTCTGGAACAATTTTCAAATCAACAAATGTTCTTCCAGTGGCCTATTTGAGTCAGGAGAAGTGGGAGTGAGGGTATACGGCATTGGAGGGTGGGATCTGGTGGAAGTGCAGGATGACAGGAGGTATCAGTGATGCAGGGTGAAGTAGTCAGCTGGGCAGGGGTTCAGGACACTGCCCAAAGCACAAAAAAGGGCTGGTGAGCCACTACCAATTGGGAGTGATAATTCATAATATGGATATATTTGTAGCAACTGACTACTTTTACAGATTTCATTTCCTTTTGTGGCTAAATATGTAATTTTCTACATGATTAATTTTGCTGGCATTGGAACACATTTATATAAATAGATCAATTCCCGCCATCAGGCGTGCTTCCCTGCATTTCATAGAGCCAGCTTATTAATATTAATAAAGACATAACTAATGGAGAAGAATCACATGAAGAAGATTAAGTCAGGAAGCTTTGTTCATCACTTTATGCAGCAATTTGCACCACTTATTCTTGTGTGTCTATGTATGATGGTGATGGGGGTGAGTGGAGCAGGGAGGGATGGTCGATGGGCCTTTAATTCCATATCAGATGAAACACTGAGTGCTTTATAATTTGTTGCCAACAGACACCTTCATATATACTTCAAGCAGCCTGCAAAAATTAATACTGCCTGTTGGATATCAGCTCAAATCTAAAAATAGGTCCTGCAAATGTGGAATGTGCACCTTATTTGGTGCAAGCCAGTACATTGTTATTACACCCACGTATAAGATTTAATGGATTTCTTCTTTCAGCAATTAAAAAGCTATTTGTCACACACCAAGATATATGGCATATTGGCAGATATTATTCTTCTGTACCACTGGCTGTGGCAGAGACAGTGAGATGGAATGGTCCAGCTCTCACTGATGAATAGCGGCAGACCAATACCAGGGTACAGAAAGTGAACATCAGCAAGAACCATCAGGAATTCATGCAACAATTACTGCCCGCAACAGCCACTCACTGCCTGTTTCTAAGAACTGGTGCTGAAAAAATATATGGAACTAGCAATGTTATTGTTAAGGAAGGGTTTTCCATACAGGATAATGGCCACCTGGGAGTGCATTGCCCACAGGATAATGTAGAAAGCAAAGTATGTTTCTACAGGATAGTAGATTCCAGAATTAAGAGTAGGAAGTGCTGAAAATTCTCAGTAGGTCAGGTGGCATTATGTGGAGAAAGAAAGGGAGTTAAAATTCAGGCTAATGAGCTTTCATTAGAATCAGCTGGAGTGTGTTTCATATAGGATAACTGGTGTCTGGGAAGGACACTTCATAAGAGATGATGGGTACCTGGGAGCATGTTTCATACAGGATAATGTATCTAGGAAGCAAGTTTCATGCAGGATAATGGATGTTAGAGAATTTGTTGCAAGCTATTGACCCACTAGGAGTATCATGACACATGTGAAACCCTTCTGGTGACATTTTCAATGCAGATTTTGCACAGGCTGCAGTTTTCTCCATACTGGAGTGCCCAAACTTTTATGTATGGAGGTTCATTTTTGGGTCAGAGCACAAGACTGCAGGTTGAAATTGTTGTCAGTACTTCTACTAGATTAGAGTGCAAGGAAGCTTCTGGGCATGCACAGTGACATCAAACTATGTATACCAGCCATTTCTGGAGGTCCAATAAATGTATCTTCCTCCAGGTAGGTATCTTCCTTATTTTTTCTCTCTCAGAGATCTCTGTCCACCTCATTCACTGTTGATGTTCTCAGGCCTCCCTCTCCTACCTATTATGCCTCTCCCCTATGATGTCCTCCCCATCACCAAAAACTGTCAGGCCTCAATCATCTCTCTATACTCCCATCTACCAGGCCTTGATTTTCTTTCTAACCCCTGACCTCTGCCAACCAGGTCTTGGGCATCTCTTCAAACCCCAAACCCACTGATCAGATGATCCTCGCTCCAACCCACACCCTTTGTCAACCAGATCTCAATCCTCTTTTTCTCTCTGACATTTGCACCTCCTGTACCTTGATCCTTTTTCCAGCCCTCAAACGTTCTGCCTCAGTCCTTTCTCAAACCTTAGCTGTCAACTGTGGAAACGCTTCCTCCCCAAACTCCACTCACATAAAGGCAGGAGATCACAGAGGAAATTTTACCCTGCGTAATGAAATACTTACGCCTGGGAGTTAGCCACATCTGTTGTGAGCCACATTTAGTGCACAGGCCATAATTTAGACACCCCCATTCTGTATTGTCTCACCAAACATTCCCAAGGTTGATATGCCACAGATTACAACTTGAGTAAAGCTCTCTTTACACTAAACCATCAAACACTTCTAGTGCAGGTACAGCATGAGTTGATACAAAGCTTCCGTAATACTTCCATATCCAAACACTACCATGGCAGATGTTTCATAGATGCTATAGGTAACACCCCTAGGTTCTGTCCTAACCTCATAGCTCTGTTCATTTGATCCCAACCTTTGAATTGAATTTTCCTAGTGTAGGACAGTGCAATGCTACATTTCCCATGCTGGGCACTTTTCAGTAAGATTGCCAATTTTGTGCCGACACAGACTTAGTTCCATAACGTTGGCCAAAGTCATTTCCCATTACAACTCTACCAATTGCAGGGATTTTTTTCTGAGGTTGTATCCCAGAAGCATAGGATATGTATCTAACTGACTGCATCTCCCAGCACTAGCTTTAGTATTCTTACATGCTGTAATAAACAGAGTGCTTAGTGGCAGTTGGGCAGAGAATTATTGGTTATACTGGTAACTGTAAAAAGCTGGGAGTGATTTGTGTAAAATGAACATCATTTAATCCAGATATTACAATGGGTAAATGGCACTGAATAAGATTTATTATTGCGAATATTCTCCAAGAAGAATGACTTTCAAGTTCAGACACTGGGAAGTTGTGCAAAATTCTGTTGCTTAAGCAAGTAGTGCTGAAAAGGTCATGTTTTACCAATCTCATATCAGATGCAGCATCTTTCAATAGTGTCTGTGAGACTTGGCATTTAAGCCAGCGCTATTCCTACTTAATGGGCCAGCACAGCAGTCAGTCCGTGCCTTGTGCTTGCTGGGCTGCTATCAACTTTGTCACAATGTTTGTCACATAGATAAGATCGAATGGATAAGCACTTTGCATTACATGATTTCGTTTAGAACAAATTTGGTGGGCCAGAATTTGCTGTCAAAGTCTGAGTGACACTGAAAACACTCTCCACTTTACTTATGCATAAATGATATAGCAACTTGAGGTGAGGATGAGATGCACAATTCCATGTCAAGATCCAAAGATGTTTACTTTATAGAAATGGTATTCATTTTTCTGGCTCCCTGATGCTGTATTTGTATGGCAAATTTGCCCCAGAAAGTTCAATCTTGTCATCTCAGGTATAAATGCCCTCTCAGAATCATAATAGCTGTTTATCACCTCACTGCATAAAGAAATATGCCACTGGTTATTGTGTACACTCAGGCAATTGCAATAAATTATTACAGCTGTGGAGGTTAACTCCTTCAGATTTTGAATGTTTTAGAAATTTTAAAATACCGAATGCTAGCACTACTGCTTTCCTTTGTCCTGCCTTTCTCGTTTAATCCATTCTTTCTTTTCCTTTCTCTTCCAGGTTTCCCACTGAGTTCACCACCTTTAATTCCACCATCTCAGTCCTTCTGCTGCCAATCTTTAACTCAAGTTTGCAATATATAGTTGGAGATGGAACTGAGTTGGAGATGGAAAACCACGCCACATGTCAAGGCCTGCAGAAGTTTAAAGGTTAGGTGCATTTTTGCCAGAAAAGGATATCATGGAGCAGCTTTGAAATCTGGTAAGGTGGAAATCCTACACATCTACATAAGATCCATCCACCTTGACCTGAAAGTGACAGACAATCCCTTTAAATATTCATGATAAAAGCCGTCTCCTGATAGATTGTCCCTGGTGGGTGGATGGGGCAGGAACCGGAGTTAGCCAAGTGGGCAGAGATGGAAATAGTTCATGGACTAAATGGCATCCATTGAAAGCCTCCACTCATAAGAGCTCTGGGATGATATTTCATTCCCCATTCAAGGTGTTAAATGGTGATCTTTGGGAGAGGTCATCCTTTGAAGCTATTTCCAAGCATTTTCCAGCAAAGGATCTGGACAATACCTCAGTTTGGTTTTAAATACCTCCCTTGATGGATATTTGGATGGAGCATCTCTTCTTTCTATTTTGGTCTTGCCATTATTCCTGTTAGGGATCCCATCCTTCAACCAGAAGCAATTCCTGGCCAGCATATCTTTTGGGAATGAGGCGAGGGAGCCTTTAAACTGTGCCTATTTAACCTGGGTTCTGTACAGGTGGTTCTCCTGCAGGTTCACTTGCCAACTCTGCACATGCTTATTCTAGATACTCTTTTGCTTTCTCTTAGCAGCAGGCTGTTCAGCAATTATTATCCTTTATGCAGCAAAGCAACTGTATTCAACGCACGATTCTCTTTTCATACATAACATTTATCCTTGTGTTTGGATACAAAGTGGAGGATTTACAAAGATTAAGACTGCAAAGGGAATCAGAAGGAATAATCTAAATAAATTATGTTTCTAAACCACTTGTTCTCTGACAGGTAATCTTTTTCTCCATAGTTCCCCCTCTCTCTCTCTCATTATCGTTTTTGTCACTCTGTTCTGTCCACATTACAGCAGTGACCACACTCTTTATATCCTTCAGTGTAGTGAAGTCATGAAATGTCGATATAAAGGCACACAGGTAATCAATCAATCACTTAATTAATCAGCAACTTTTCTTCTTCTATAATTAGTGATCCCCTGTATTTTGCTTGTCTGTCCTAAGCTCTCAATGACTGTCTATTCCACCTTCCCTAATCTTCACTCTTTTGAAATCAAGACTCAAAATATTTATTCTGAAACTTGCAGACCACCCTCACCTCCCTGACCTTTCTTTTGTTGAAGAATCCAGAGGCCTTTGAAGTTCAAACTTGGTGTTGCCCAACATCCATCTTCTCTCCTAGGGTACCAACTCTGGAACACTGAGCAGCACTCTTACTTTTGAATCAGAATTACTGTGAATTCATCCCATGCCAATCTAGGCTTATGTTGCTGATTCCATTGCAGAGGAAGCACTACACTGGCCTCAGAAAAATTTTTCATACGAGACATTAAACCAAAGTCCCATCTGCCACATCCAACAGGTATAAAAGATTCCAGGCCACTATTTCAATGCAGGAAGGTTATTGCTGGTATTCTGCCAAAGTGTATTCATCAGCCTACCCAAATACCAATCAATCTGGTCAACATCATACCTGTGCTGGTGGGCAACAAGTTGGCTGTTCCATTTCCTATCTTACAATGGTGATTTTACTTGAAAAATATGTCATTGGCTGTACAGCATCTGGGAAGTCCTAAAATTGTGAAAGGAGTATTATAAATTGAAGTTTTTCCCTTTCCTTTCTCTACATTACAGAGAGTTAGTTCTGCCCTGTTTTATTGGTCATTAGTGGTGCCCCATGCAGGGGATGACTTTTCATTTTTTGGACTTGGGGGTTCCCTTTTGTTATCTGGACTTGGTTGTGCCCTGTATTATTGCAACATGGCAGTACCCTGTGTTACTGGGCTCTAATGGTGCCAAGTGTTACTGGGTCTTGGTGGTACACTGTGTCATTTGGCTTTAATGGCACCCTTTGTTAAAAGAATCTGCTTATCTGTGTAAAATTACTGTTTTTTGCCATGAAAAGCTTTCTCATATGATTGACAGGTCAGTATTGATTATATGATATTTTTAGATATAAAAATCTAATAAAATAGTGGCAATTATTTAGATGCAGCCATTATCATGCTGGAATAGCAAGTAATTTCATTAAAGTCCAGTGGTATCATGGAACGTTAATAAGAATCAGTGTGAAGGGAAATGGTAGGTGGTCTCCTAATTGTACAGTGAGTGAGTGAAGTGTTTAGGCTCACTCGGCAGAGGTCTATGGTAATCTGCTTGATAATTCATTCTCAGTGCAACTGTGTAAAACAACAGATACAGGCTCCATGTGCATCTTGGATTTGTAATTCCTCTGGTTTGTTTTTCAAATCATTACTGACAGCATGATAAAATGTATGTTTGAACTAAATCACTCGGGCTGCAGCCTTGTGCCATACATGGAGATTGCATGCAATCTTTAACACATGGGGTCCCTGGATTTTATTTCCTTCCAGCATAATTAATTATCAGAAGAAAGGTAAGAAGAACATTTATTCTGTGCCTTTCAAAACCTCAGGACACCCTGAAGCGCTTTACAGCCAATTAAGTACATCTTCAAGAGCAGTCACTGAAAAAATGAGGGAAACATGATTGCCAATTTGCACACAGCAAGCTCCCATAAGCCATAATGAAATAATTACCCAAAAATATAATTTGAATGAAAATTATTGAAAGATGAAAGATTGAAAGTATCAGCCAAGACACCTCTTCTGAATAGTGCTTCAGCAGTATGCAGGACCATGATTTAATATCTCATTCAAAAGATGCTACCTCTGACATCACCTTAGTACTGTAATAGTATATTAGTTTAGATTTTGTGCTCAAATGGGGCTGAACTTGAACTACTGGCTCCTGAGTTTGAGGAAGGGTTCTGCTCTCTTGGGCATGGCAGATACCAATGGTCCATTTACTTCATTTTGAACCTAATGGCCACATGAAACCACTATGGTGGAGATAGGCAAGATATGGGCATAATGTGTCTCATATAGGAATACTGAACTGTCTTGCATGAGACACATTAAACCGAGGCCTCATCTGTACTCACAATGGATTTAAACAATCCTTTGTCTAGTCTAGATCTTGTCTAGATCTCTTTGCTCCTTGTGGGAGCTTGTTATGCATAAAATTAGCTCTTTTCCTACACTACAAAAATGATTGCACATGAAAAGAACAACTACTCAAGTCCTCGGAGCTGGGCTTGAACACACAACCCTCTAACTCAGAGGCAAGGTTGCTGCCCACTGAACCACATCTGATATTTTTCACTTGCTTGGTTTGAAAGAGGTTTGACTTGCTGTTCATGAGATTAATTGAACAACTGTCCAATTCAATTCATTTTATTCCATCTGAAACTAGATTTTAAAGGGCTATTTTTGAGCTCTATTTCTCCAGAACCTGATAAGTGCATCCCAGATTTGAAGAAGCTTGTCACCTGGCATCTGTTTCCAGGACTGTGAAAGGCAACGAAGTCAAAAAGGACTTGCTGCTGTCTAATGAAGGTGCCTTGACTTGTTTTCTCTGCCCTCTATAAGCTAATTGTTTCTTTAATGAAAACAATTGGTGTTGGTATTTGATACAAAAACTATCATGCTGCAGAGGATTTCACAGATAAACAATGTGTTATTTTTATTCAAAATAAGCAGTTCAAAAAACAATGAGGTACCCAGACTCGATTGCAAGATCTGCCTTATATTGGCAGCTTCCCACCTCTGCTACTCTAAAGTATTGAAACATTTGTGTAAACTTCAATTGCAAAGGTTTATTTCAATACAATAATTAAACTGTAACAAGTGCTTTGAACAGAGCCAACGAGACAACAGATGCTGAACATACTTTGATAAAACAACAAAGCATAAGATGCTTCCAATCCATCCCAGATTTATGTGCTTGCTGACATAGAAACCATTGAGAATCAAAAGCTCAGAGTTTTACTTCAACGATTTGCATGCATGGTCAAA
>JARFYF010000059.1:19430272-19443687 GCA_030265395.1 Rhina ancylostomus | reverse complement strand
CACACGCGGGCAGGTGATAGGTGAGTCCAGGTGAGAGGGGGAAGATAGGTGGGTGGGGGAGGGGGAGATGTAAGAAGCTGAGAGGTGATAGGTAGAAGAGGCAAAGGGCCGAAGAAGAAGGAATTCAGTAGGAGAGGGCAGTGGACCATGGAATAAAGGGAAGGAGGCAGGGAATAGATGGGCAGATCATGAGGGCAGGGAAAGGGGAAAGAAGCGGGGAGGGGGCCACAGGAATGAGGGAAGACAAAGGGGTTGAGTAAAAAGGGGGGAGAAGAGGGGAGGGGTTATCGGACCTTAGAGAAATTGATGTTGAGGCCATTAGGTTGGAGACTACAAAGGCAGAATATGAGGTGTTGTTCCTCCAACCTGCGTCTGGCCTCATCGTGGCAGTAGAGGAGGCCATGGATAGACATGTCAGTATGGGAATAGGATGTAGAATTGAAGTGGCTGGTCACTGGGAGATCCTTGTTTTTGCAGCGGATGCTTGACGAAGCTGTCACCCAATCTGTATCGGGTATCACCAATGTGGAGGAGGCTGCACCAGTAGCATCAGATGCAATAAATTACACCCTTGGATTCACAGGTGAAGTGCTATCTCACCTGAAAGGACTATCTGGGGCCCTGAATGGTGGTGAGGGAGGAGGTGTAGGGACAGGTGTTGCATCAATGGTTATTGTAGAAGATGAAAGCTCATGGTGTGGAAGGTAACATACTGGCATGGATGTAAAATTGGCTAACTATCAGGAAACAGAGCATAGGCATAAATGTCGAGTTGGCAACATCTAACAAGGGATTGGAGTTGGGGTCTCAACTTTTTACAATTCATGTAAATGTCACAGATGAAGGCATTAGAAGTATGGTTGCTAAACCTGCTAATGCAAAGACAATGTTTCCTCTTAGGGGAGAACCTAAAACCAGTTGATACTGTTTAAATATAAGGAGTCACCCATTTAAGACACTGATGAGACAATTTTGTTTTCTCAGAGGGTCTTGAATCTTTAGAACTCTTCTTTAAAGGGTGGTGGAAACATAGTCTCTAATCATTTTTAAGGCAGAGGGTAAATAGATTCTTGACAAGCAATCGGTTGAAAAGTTACCTTGGGTAGATGAGAATGTGGAATTGAAGGTACAATCAGATCAGCTGTAATCTTGTTGAATGACAAAGTTGCTCAAGGGGCTGAGTGGCTTACTGTAGTTCTAATTTGCATGTTCATGTACCAAGCAACTGAGCAGTCTGGGAATTATTTTCATTTTTAATTTAGACTTCTATTCTATAAATCTCTTGTAAAATAGAATTAATTTCTGCAGTTCCCTATTCACAGGAAGCTCCTGACCAATGTGCTGCAGAACAGAGATCTGCCCAAATATTGGCATTCACACTTTCCATTATTTAAGCTATTGATTCTAAAGTTACATTGACATAATAATTTTTAAGAGGAATAGGATGGTGTGCTCTACATTGTGCCAATTTACTGGGCTAATGAATTGCCAGTACAGAGGAGTAGTTGCAATGACTTTAGATTTCTTAATGCCCAGCTAGACAAAACTGTGGCTCAACCATGACTGACTGCAGACAAGCAGCCTGACAAATGTGGCTTGGGGAGTTGGAGGGCCTACACAAGTGGTGAAGGGTTAATTTTGTAAGTTATCAGTGTACATGTTGAAGCCAATTTCATTTCTGTCACTGATGCTATTGAGAGATGTTGATATTGATGAGGAAACTGGGAGGGGCTGGGCAAGTGAAGGGCAAGGGGTTGTCCAGGTTCATCCCCTTTGTTTTATAGTAAATTCTCACAGATCATTTACATCTCATTATTCCCTTCTAAGTGAATCAAAAACCTATGAATTCCCCTTCACTGCATTTTAAACCAATGTGTTTTGTTTTATTTTAACTGGGCTTAAACTTCTATTAAATTTGCATATCTTCTGAACTGATGAAGTATTTATAACTGATGAAGTATTTGTGTCGAGGCAATTCATTAAAATTGTACCACAGATGTGGAACTTCAGGGTTCTAGACAGATAAGAGGTATAAATGCTGCCTTTAGGTGGGATTTTAATAGAGGTATTCAAAATTATAAAAAGGTTTTAATAGGGAATGGCATAGTTGCATGGCTAGTAGAGCTGCAGCCACACAGCTCCTGCAACCAAGTTTAACCTTGACCTCCAGTGCTGAGTGCATGGAACTTGCATGTTTTCCCTCTTCCCCCATGTGCTCCAGTTTCTTCCAACATCCCAAAGATGCACAGGCTGGTTTGGTTAAATGGCCACTGTAGGTTGCCCATAGTGCATGGTGGGTGACAGAATCTGGGGCGGGGGGAGTTGATGGGAATGTGAAGGGAATAAAATACAATTAGTATAAATGGGTGCTTGTTGGTTGATAGAGACTTGGTGGCCCTAGCAGCCTCTTTCCATGCTGCATGACTTTATGATTCTGAGTAGATAAGGAAAAACTGTTCCTTTTGACAAGAGAGTTGGCACCAATCAGACACAGATTCTATCTTTAATTTCCAGGCTAGAGTTGGCTAGTTTTTGAATCTTTCATGGTATATCACTTGTTGCTATTTATTGTTATTTTTCTGCCCAACCTTTATTCCCTTTTAAATCATGGTGATGAGCCACCTTCTATAACTGGTGCAGTCCTCTGGTGCACAGAAATGATGGATTGAATGGCCTCTTTATACAGTGCAACCATTCCATGATTCTATTGAGGGCTATGCCGAACTATGTGGTTGCATAATGTGGTATAATGTAATTATGTGGCTGATGTTCACAGTGCCCCATGGATGCCCAGTTTTTAGCTATTCAGTCTGTTCTGAGTCCATTCTTTTTAACAATTGCCACACAACATGATGGAGAGAGTCCCAAATTTGAAGGTAGGACTTCACATCCATCAGAACTGTGGAGACCTACAGTCCTACAAAAACTGTTAAGGAAAGATGCATCTGTGGCAGATATATTGACGAGGATATCACTCCTTATGTTGGTTTGTTCACCAACTGAGGCAAAACCCCACTGGCAGCTATGTCCTTCAGGAGTGGGGCTATGTCTGTCAGTGGTGGGGCTATTGAGTCACTCTTTGTGATAAATACTAATTCCCCAAATGTTGGTTCTCATTCCCAAGTGGTGTTCTACATGAGGAAAATTGATTTATCAAATGAACAAAGTTGGTAGATTGCAATCAGCAGGGGTTTTCAGTGCTCAGGTTTGATCTGATGTCACAAGACCTCATGGGATCTGGAGTCAATGTTGAAGACTCCCAGAGCTGTCCACTCCAGAATATATATCAGTGTGCCCCATTTGTGGTGGGATTATCCTGTTAGTGGAACAGGCCATACTCAGCGTTGGTGAATTTCAATTCAACTCCAGCATCATCATCTTTTTGGAGGATCAAATTCCCACTGCCTTTTGTGTGAACAAGTCATTTATGACATCTCCCCTGAATAGTCAAGCATTAATTTCAAGGTTATGCCCCTTTGCCCCACAGCGGGATTAGTTTCTCTCTATTAATCCTTTCAAATACACCATAGTCTGGTTGATGTGTTAGGGATGAAAGAAGGTTCTGTTAGTCTGGAACTCTTCCAATTTGTGGAATGGCTCTCCCAGTTTCAGCAATAAGTGCTTAAGACATGAGTATCTCACAGGAGTAACTAAACTGAATGTGTTTTTGATCTTTCAGTGCTCAGTCCCATTGAGCTTTCTGATTTTTGTGGTAGCTTGATACAATTTTGGAAAGCAAATCGGTATCAAACATATTGCTGTGGGTCTGGAGTTTGACCAAGTACGGATGTCAGATTTCCGTTCCAAAAGGAAGTGAATAAATAAACGGATATTTACAGGATCCAGCACTTTCATGGTCAATAAATATATTAGGTTTTTATTCCAAATTTATTTAATCATTTGAATTTAAGTCAAAGGAAAATGAACTCCCACCTCCAGATGAGTAATAGTAGAGCAACACACTGACTTTGCTACTATATCCTTAACCAGGCGACCAAAGAAGAATGATGATGGACTTTAAATTCATATTATGGAGCTCAGGGGTTAGAAAGGACACCACTGCTGCATCTCATCACCAGAGCCAAAGGGCTCAGATTTATTTCTCAAGCTAATTATTTTGTCAGCTAATTGTGTTTTAACATTCAAAAGATCATCTTAATTCTATCCATCTCCCTTGATTTTTCTGTATTCCTTAATTCTGTCAGCTAACAAAAATCTCTTAATCCTCATTTGATATCTTCAGTTCAACTCCAGCATTATCATCTTTTTGGGGGATGAAATTCCCATTGCCTTTTGTGTGAAGAAGTTATTTATGACATTTCCCCTGAATAGCCAAGCATTAATTTTAAGGTTATGCCCCTTTGTCCCACCAGAAGAAGTAGTTTCAATCATTCCTTTCAAATACAGCACAGTCTGGTTGATGTGTTAAGGATGAAAGAAGGTGTTAGGTAAGAAAATTAAGGTTATGGAATGAAAGTATGAAACTGATTAACTACTGAAGTGAATGACTTCCGTTGTTCAAATGAGAAAACTGGAGGAGAAGCAAGCAATAATAGCAGTAAAAAACTGTAATATCTACAGTGAGCAAGACCTCTTCTTTCATTGAAGCCTACAGAGCTCCTAGATGTGAAATAAACCCAGACACTCACTGCTACCTGTTCAATATCCTCTGCTGCTTTCATGGGTGATTTAGCCAATCGATGAGGCATGAAAGCATTTAAAAGCTAGTATTTCAAAGTCTTATCACGCACTGAGCAAGGTCTATGAATAATCCCAGTCGTGGCCTTCTTTGTGGTCTGGTTTTCACCAATTTTTCTTCCAGGGCATTTGGAAAATTGGCCTTAATTTACAAGAGGGCACTAACAATATGGACCCAACAAATGCTGTGTTGAAGACTCCTCTGTAAATCCCTGCCTGTGACGAGTTATTCCATCATGACAAGTGCTTAGACACCAGAACAAAAAGGCACTTTACCAATCTATTCTCAGTTGCACTGTAGAAAGAAACCAATCATATGCAAATGAATAGCAGACTCTAATATCAACACTTGGTATGATAATTGCCTCTGAGTAGGACAAAGATACAAAAGACGTGCAATAAACTGTCTCCTAAACACTACCGTTTAATGCTTAACTGATGTAGTCCAATATTGAAACCATCAAACAATAGATTTGACACAAAATCCTGCTGTGAGTCCATTGCTGCCTTCTGGCAACTCAATCACCAGATTCTCATTTGAAAAGCTTGTGGATGATAATGGTCTCTTGTCCTATGAAAAATTCATGCATTTAGATTTATAACCTTCTTGTTTACCCATCTCTCTTTCATAGCAGCTCTTTTTAGATTTGCCCACTGTAAGTGACCTTCACTAGGAGTTACATATTCTGCCAGAAGCTTCAGGGTAGAATGATCACATTTTCAGTTCAACAATTGACAGGTCTGAAAGAATGAAAGAATCTTTTGACTGTTGGCTGTGAGGATTCAAAATGAACTGAGCTCAGGCAATAACTATCTACATTTATATTGCACCTGTAAAGTAATATAGCATCCAAAGGTGCTTCTCATGAGTGTAACTCAGAGAAAACTCAATACCAAGCCACATAAAGATATATACAGGCAAATGACCAAGTACCTAGTCAAAGAGGTAGATTTTAAAGAAGGACCTAAAGGAGATGAGAGAGATGGAAAGTTTTAGGATGAAAGAACCGAAGTCCAAGGCAATTGAAGAAAGGGTTTCCAGCCGTGGAATGATGAAAATGAGAGATTTCCAAAATGCCAGAATTTGAGGGACACATTGTTTTCAGGAAGCTGCACAATCAGGTGAGCTTAGAAAGAAAGGAGGGTCTTAATTCAATCTGAACACAAAGATGAGAATTCTATATTTCTCATTTAGGTAATCTCAGTCAGACCACAGAATGGCTACTGGAAGAATGCCAGAATGATGCTCCTAGCATTTTTCTGAAGCTAGGAGTACATGGTTACAACAGAGGATGGGTTCTGGCATCTGAACTACCAATATGAAGGCAACTGATGAGGAGATTGAGGAAGACCTCTTACTCTTGATTTATGTTATATCTGACCTCATGCTCATTGAGTGATTACGTAGACGAGGCCTGTACAGTTCTGAGTTTGGAAGAATGATAGGTGATCTCATTGAGTCATACAAAATTCTTAAGAAGCTTGACAAGGATACAGAGACAGTGACCCCGAGGTCCGGACATCCCAGCCAGAGGAAATATCAAACAAAAAAAATGTAATTCCCTCTGGATGGGATCTCTTGAACTAGGAGTCACTGTCTCAAGTTGAGTGTTCAGAGATGAGAACAAATTCCTCTACCCAAAGGGTAATGCATCTTTGGAATTCACCACCCAACAAAGCTGAAAAGAATGAATCATCAAATTATTCATGACAAAGATCAACAGTTTTTTTTAGATATTAAGGGAATCAATGAATATAAGCTTGAGGTAGGAAAGTTATGTTGAGAGTTAAGACCAGCCATGATCTTATTGAATGGTAGATTAGGCACAATGGGCCATATTGTTTTCTCCTGCTTCTATATTTTATCCTCACATGCCCTGGTGATTGACTGTAGCACTAGATAAAAAGATGGAAAATGAAGAGGAGAATACAAAGAGGCAATTTAACTTATGCAAGAGCAGATGCAGTAAAATTTGTATAAAAGTGAAATTATCTATTTTGGTGGAAAACCCCCCAGAAAGGCAGAGTATTATTTAAATGGTGTAATGTTGACATGCAAAGGGATCTGGTTGTCTTTATAGATCAGTTGCTGAAAGCAACCAGCCTGATTCAGCAAGCAGTTAAGTAGGGAGAAGGCAGCTGGACTTCCATTGCAAAAAGGTTTTGAGTACAGAAGCAAGGATGTCCTTCTACAATGCTACAGGATTTTGGTGAGACAACACCTGGAATATTGTATGCAGCCTTGGTCTCCTCACCTAAGAAAGGAGACATTTGGCATTGAAGCAAGTGCTGTAAAGGTTCACCATACTGATCACTGAGATGGTAGGACCACCATGTAAAGAGAGATTGGGTTGACTAGGCCTGATTAACTAGAATTTAGAAGAATGAGGAGGGGATCTCATTCAAAATTTTGATGGGGCTAGACAGATTGCAAATGCAAAGAGGCTGCATTAGCTGGGGGGGGGGATGCTGGGGAGGGTCTAGAGTAATGGGTCACAATGTTAAAATATGGGAGTAAAACATTTAGGACCAATATGAGGAGAAATTTCTTCACCTAGAAGATGGGAAGGGAATCTTTGGAATCCTTTACCACAAAAGACAATGGAAGCTAATTGTGTTTAAGAAGATAGATAAGTTTCCAGAAACAATCAAAGGAGAAAGCAGAATAAAGTGTAGGAAAGAACAGAAGACAGATAATTATACTGAATGGTAGAGCAGGCTCAAAGGGCCGCATGTCCTACTCTTGCTCCTATTTTCTATGTTTCTATAAAATATTCCACTGCCAATTTTTCGGTATAAATATCATAAAATAAGAATTTAGAATTTGTTCAAAAAGAGAGTATTTCTCTCAACGAATATGGTTTGGCATCTATTGTAGTGTAGCATAAAGCATGACTGAATCCAGCATTAGGACCATTGATTTTCTGCCCTGACAAAAAAGCCTCAGAAAAGGCTCCTTCACTTATGTGGGTATTTACAATTCTCACAGGAGCATTGCATTAAAAAGGGAAAGGGGAGAAAAGAAAATCAATGCAGCAAACTATGATCTGCGATTAGAACAACATCTTGAAGCACTTTTAGAAAAATTTATCACAAGTAGAAGTCAGCTGATGATCCGAAACGCACAACAACACTTTGATGTCATTTTAATGGCAGTAGCATCCATTATGAGGCTGCAGTTAGGAGGGCCCAAGTATAATCAATACCCAGCTCACGTAAGAACAGTATCAAAATCGGATCGATCAGCCCAGAGATGTGGAGGATATGGAACAGACACCCATGGATTTTATTTTCACTAATCAGTTGCTCAATATTACTAATGTTTGGTGATCCACAACGGCAGCACAATGCAGCTGAATGATAAACTTAATGTCTGCTTAGACTCTGCATTCTGCATTTCTTCTCTACACTTTCTCCCTGATTAACATTGCAGCTTTGTCCCCTCTTCCTCTGAGAATACTGCCTGAAGAACTCCAGGTTTTCAGACAGCTTTCTTCACCTGAGGGAGTTGATTAAACACTGGGTCCAGGTTTCAGGATGGCAGCTGCCCTTTTCTTCACATATGACATATATTGAGATGGAGAAAGTTTTTCTTTGGTCACCATTACCTAACACACTTGTGCCTGAATTCGAATGATATTTATTAGCCAAGTTCCCACTATGATATGACAATTAAATAGTAATTTATGTTGGAGGACCTTTGCATGTATGTTTATTTGTCATTTGAGATTAGGATTAGGATACAAGAGCATCAGCCACCAATGCACCAATCTTTCATTATTCGATTCCATTCATAATGAATACTGCTAACTGATTATACCCTCACACCCTTTTAGCACCAGCAGCCAAAGACAAATTTATGCCAGGGCCCCCTCCCCAAAGAACCCTATATAGAAAGCTGAAACATCAAATATAAAATCAAGAAAAAAGTGGGTGGAAACAGATCAATGGAATTCTGTGGCTCTGTGAACCTTCATAGTTTCATGAAAAGTGCATTACCTTTTCTATTTCTCCCAAACTAAATGTTTCATTGTAGCTTTACAGAATGAGCAGCAGAATGAATTAGTAGACTTCTGCATGTCAGAGTATCAGGGTTTGTGAGCTCCATGTAGCCCATGAGCCAAAGTTTGACAACCCGTGACAGTTTACTGTCAATGGACCTAATTCCAATTTCAAATGATAAATAAACACACATGCGTCAGTTCTCCAGCATAGGTTACTGTATAGTTGTAATGTCATAGTGAGAACATGGCTAATAAATATCATTCTAGTCAAAGCACAAGTATCCAGATTAATTTCTTCTTCTAAAGTCAAGGCAGTGAGGCATCCTGCCAATGACTTATCGGTGATTAACTAACTCAGCACAGTAGAAAGATAAAATCTGGGGTCCTTTTAAACTACATGGCTCAGTAATGGAGGCAATGTTTTTGCATAAACTATGGAGCAGTTTAAGACTGACTTGCATTTAAGGTTTACTGCAGGAAGCTGGAGAGAGAGAGAGAAAGAGAAGTAGGGAATGAAAGAAAGGAGAGAACAAAGGACCTTTACTTCTATCAACATCTTTCATAACCTCAGGTTGTCTGAAAAGAGATTTACAGCCAGTGAAGCACTTTGGAAATGCAGTTACTGTTGTAATATCAGAAACACAGCAGCCAATCTTCACTCAGCAAGATCCCACAAACTGCAACATTATAACGACTACACAAAATATTCCAGTAGTTGGTTGAGTGATAGATACTGGTGAGAAAAACTCCCCTATTCTTCTTCAATGTAGCGCCATGGGATGTTTTATGTCCAGAGTCATGAGGCATGGTCTTGGTACAACATCTCATCGGAAGGATGGCACCGCTGACAATACAAATTAGTCAGCTTGGATTATAAACTCATCTCACAACTGTGACATTTAACACACGACTACTGTACAATGGAAATAGACAACAATGTTTTCCTTTATTTTTTTCCTCAGTGCTTCTTCTTACGGAATTCTGATGCAATGTTTATTTAAGTCACCAGTCAATATTAAAGCAGAATGAATATACAATAGTTTAAAGGGCAGGTCCATTTACTACAAATGACTGCTTCTCCATTCCTCACCTCAACCTCTTCACTTGATTTGCTAACGTACACTTGGTGAATAAACTTTTTTTGTCAGCTTTAACCTTTCACGAATTGATAGGTTTCTGTGATTTTATACTGACTGAAAGGGTTTTCTTAGCCAGGGATTGCACAAAAGGTGTCACCAATAAGTTGTGAACAGAACTGGTCTTCTGGCAGAAAAAAACCAGAACCGACAACTTGGATAATGACAAAGGCAGTTGAACTGAGGTAGCGAGAGCTTTCTGCTAATTAGTGACTTTCAATTAGGGATCTGTGGACATGGATAGCAGCATGGATTCTTAAGAATAGATAAGCAACAGTGCCCTCACTGCTACTAAGAGTTTTAAAGATCTCTTCCCTTGGTATTTTGTGCAAGCCCAGATTAATGAATCATGTCATGAACACACTTAACTTTTAAAAGTTTTTTATTCTGTGAGAGCTGTGCTCATGGCACTGACGCCTTGCATTGAGATAGGGTCAGGTGGCAGGAAGGAAAAGAAGGAAGAGGAAATTGGTGAAAGGACATCTCAAGGATCTAATTACAACCCAGAGATAAACTGCTGGGACTTACAAAGCCCGTTGCCTTGAAAGGCACACTTTTACCATTATGGGATCAGGTAAAAAATTGGTAACCTGAATTCATTGGTCTCTCATATTCAGACATTTTAATTTTTTGGGCTCCTTTCATCCTTTGTGGGCATGAGGAATGAGGCAAGTGGGAGAAGAATTTGCCTTATGGTACCAAGTGTTTATGTATCACTTCCAGTACCAAATAACTGCTATGTATGAGAAGCTTCTGATAAAGCTGGTGAGTGCGCACAGCCACACTGATAAGGGTGATGGATGAATCTCTCAGATGCACAACTTTAATTCCACTTTTCTCTTGGTGACAGCATCCAGCACTCTCAAGTCAAGGATGACACAAAGGTCAGAAACACTGCAAAACATCTGCGTGTACAGCCTAAACAATGCACCTCAGGACAGCAGTCTATTCTGTAACTCTGTGACATTTTCACTTCTGGGTCTCTAGCTATTGCTTACAGGAACATTATTAGCTGTAAAAAGCTGAGCTGGTCTTCAGAAAAATGAAATGAGAAAAGACTATTTGGTCCATCATGTCACCTGTCCTACATTACCACAATGCTGATATTTTAAAAATACTTCATTGGCTATAAAGCACTTCAGGAAGTCCTGAGGTCAGGAAATGCACTCAGAAAATACAAATCTTTTCTATTTTCAGGATTTAAAACAAACTTTTGCAAAATACCCACTGAGAGGTCCATCTCACTTTCAGTATTACTGTAATTTGGAGGCTTTTTCAGACAAGTTTGACATTTTTTGATCATTATTTCTTGATTTTTCATGTCTGCTCTCCTACTCTTTACAATCCTGGCATTCATGCCCCATCTAGGTTTTCACTTTCAAAAGATTGTCAGTAGAGAATCAAGTGGAATTTAGATGCCATCTCTTTCGAGCCAGTCAGTTAAGCAGTTCTTGTCAACCATGAGATCCATGTCACATTGAGATCTATTGCCCAATTGAACTCAGAGCAAACACAGCAATGTAAAACAGCTGAACAAATTCTGAATACAGTGTGTTGGTTAAGGCGTTGATCATTTTGTCAGTAAATGTAGTTGCTTAACCATTCTGTTTGTTCATCCACTGCACTAGTAATTGTGCTCATGCCATCATCATATCTGATATTTTTAAAATTCTTTTTGGGATGTGGGCACACCTGAAAATATTCAAACGTATCCAGTCATCAGATACCAAACTGCAGCATATATGCATTTCCTGACGTTGAATGTGTTGAATGTGCCCAGGTTTGTATATGAAGGGGCTAAGAATTTGGAAGTACATGCAGACAGACTCAGAATTTGGGTGTACGTATGCATAAAATCATAATTTAGATGTGGACAAGCACAGGATTGTAGCTGGACATGCACACACAAAGGCTAGGAGTTCAGGTGTGTGCATAAATAGGCTTGGAGTTCGGTTGTGCACTTACGCAAGCGAATGATTTGGATGCACAAGCCCAAGCACATGATTTGAACACAAAGACTCGAGTTACAGTGTGCACATATGCAGGGTCAGAGTTTGGTTGTATGCAGGTACAGGACCAGAGTTCAGGTGTGTGCACGTACAGGCCTGCAGTCTGGATATAAACATGTGCAGAGTTTGGGTCTGCATATAGGCAGGCTTGGGGTTTGGATGAGCACACAAATAGGCTTGAAGTTCAAATATGCACATGTGCAGGCACTTAGTTTTGGTGTGTGTACATGTAAGCTTGGAGATTGGGTGTGCATTTAAGTAGTTTTCATTGTCTAGGGTGCACACATGCACCAAGTTGTAATTTAGGTGCATTCACATTCAAGCTCAGAGTCTGGTTATGTAGATGTGCAGATTCAGAGTCTGGGTATGTGCATACTTCATACGTTATTGGAGACACTGGGTCAAAACTGGATTGTAGATGTCAGTAGATGGACCAACATTTCATCGCCATCCTTAGTTGATGAAAACTCTGGTTTGATACATTCCTGGAGATTTGATCATATGATATTAGATGGCATGACAATTTTTCATATGACATTACACATGAAATGCTTAATCACATGACATTTTCTCTCCATTTGGAACGTTGCTGTTTTCCCTTAGTTAAATGCCTCAATGCAACTAAGCCCCATGGTCACCGCACAACAGTCATCTGGTTCCACCACCACCCCTGGCAGTGCATTCCACGCACCTACCAGCCTCTGTGTAAAGAACTTCTCCTGCACATCTCCTTCAAACTTTCCCCCCTTTCACCTTAAACCTATGCCCTCTAGTATTTGACATTTCCACTCTGGGGGAAAAAAGACTCCGACTATCCACCCGTTCTATGCCTCTCATAATTTTATAAACTTCTATCAGATCCCTCCTAAGCCTCCCACATTCCAGAGAAAATAATCTAAGTTTGTCCAACCTCTCCTTATAGTTAATACTCTCTAATCCAGGCATCATCCTGGTGAACCTCTTCTGCACTCCCTCCAAAGCCTCCACATCTTTCCTGTAATAGGGTGACCAGAGCTTCACACAATAATCCACATGCAGCCTAACCAAAGGATTAAACAGTGCAACATGACTTCCTGACTTTTATATTCAATGCCCTGACCGATGAAGGCAAGCATGCCATACGCCATCTATACCCCCCGATCTACTTTTGTTGCCACTTTCAGGGAGCTATGGACTTGGACCTCAAGATCCCTCTGTACATCAATGCTCTGATAATGCTCTCAGGGTCCTGCCATTTACTGTATACTTTCCCCTTACATTTGACATCCCAAAGTGCAACACCTCACACTTGCCTGGGTGAAACTCTATCTGCCATTTCTCCACCCACACCTGCAACTGATCTATATCCTATTGTATTGTTTGACAACCTCCATCACTATCCATAACTCCATGAATTTTAGTGTTATCTGCAAATTTACTAATCAGCACTTCTACATTTTCATTCAAGTCCTTTATATATATCACAAACAGAGATCCCAGCACTCGTCCCTGTGGAACATCACTGGTCACAGACCTCCAGTCAGAATAACACCCCTCCACCACTACCCTCTGTCTTCTATGGCCAAGCC
>JARFYF010000059.1:19357366-19367869 GCA_030265395.1 Rhina ancylostomus | reverse complement strand
CAAGGACAAGGGTAAGTGTGGAGTGGGGTTAAGGTGGGGGTGGGGTGGGAGGAGAATGGTGGTGAATTAAAGCAAAATAATGTCCCAAAATAGGTTAGCTTTTGGGAGTGAGGAGCTGGCCCATTTCTGGTTCATTAGAGATCCACAGCAGGAATTTCCCCTCTCTGGTTCAAAGCAATATCCTGTTGTTGAAAAAACAAGAAAATGCTGGAGGAATTCAGCAGGTCAGGCAGCATCCGTGGAGAAAAGCAGACAGTCAACGTTTGGGGTCAGGACCCTTCTTCAGGACTAAGGAGTCCAACATCTTGTTGGTTTTTCATCGTGATTCCAGCATTTGCAGTCCGTTTTTCCTCTAATATTCCTACGTTCCAGCTGATATAAGCTAATTCAATGTGGTCAGAAATCCTTCCAGAGCTCAGTGTGCTTCACTGCTCTGGCACACTGAACCCTTACTAACCAACTCAGCCTGTCAATCCCCTAATAATAATCTATTGCTTTAACATTTATCATCCTTTTGTCACCATTACCCAACCAAGGAAACCCATAAGATGAATACATATGCATTCCAACTACAAATACAAGTTCACTAAACAGGTAAGGTCTTATGGGTAATTGTGTGTTTCTGCTGGTCAAAAACTGTGCTTCATTTAGAAGATATTCACACAGAAAACAGCATAATAGTGTCTCCTCAAAGATCCAAAGATGACCAAAATGATGGAAATGAAGAAACTGGATGTATAGAAGAAGAGAAATGAAGATTATATCAATCTAGTGATATAAAGTAGGGTAAGAGGAAGCTCACTTAGATCATAAATGTAGGCATGGACCAGCTAAACAATGGCCTCTTTTTGTGCTACAAAATTCTATGTAATTCCATGAACCTGTACACGTACAGAAAAAGAAGTTGAGGCTTTAGTTCCCAGTCTGTGCTCAGTTAGCTGATCTCACATGGCTGATTATCACAATTAATCTCATTTTTAAAGTACAAGAAATTAACCACAATTTTGAGTTGCACTAAGACCCTACTTGGAAGCAGGGTTTTATAGATATTAGAAAATGCAGGGCTGGATTCAGATATGATCCTCTATGTGACTGAATAACCTGAGGACTCTGAGCTACCTGGCCTCACAGATTGTCATGGTAGGAAAGGTGGCAATGAAGGCCCACCAACCATCTGTGCAACAGGATTCCAGCTTAAGGTCAATGCCCTCAAAAGATGAAAGAAATGGGAAGATTTGAGGTCAAAATTATCATAAAAGGGGATTGATCCCCAAACTGTAGCTGATCCTGATGCAAAGCAACAACTGCAGGGATCACTAATGGGACAATTGCAAGGCCCACATTCATCAAACTTAATTGCAGATTCATCCCCTCTGTGAGCTCCATTGTGAATTTCACGACTTTGCTTCAGCTGTATAAAAAATTCCAGTCAAACAACGGATTAGCTTTATGTCTTGTCAACCAAAGTCACTGAACAACATCAGTAATTCCAGTCATCTCCATTAATCAAATTCATACAAGAACAGAAAGTGCCAGCGGTAAAATCCCTTGACACCAACAGCAGGCAAACAGAGTACAGCACAATCAGTCTTTGCTTCTGAGAGTTTTGCCCCCTCTGCAAATCAGAGGAACCCTCACATCAAGCTATTTGCTCTCTGCAGATAGGAGTCAGGAACCTAGTGTGTTGACATCCAAACACCTCCCAGTCTGTCTCATTATATCCTGCATCACATCTGCTACTAAATCTTGGCTGAGAGCTTCTGGTGTGAATTTAAAATAAGTTTGTATGGAAAAATTGTCTCAGAGTCCTGCTATGAACTGTCACGATATCAATCAGGGTAAAACATTCTCTTTCAGTAAACGGAGATACAAGAGATTCTGCAGATGCTGGAATCTGGAGCAACACAAACAAAATGCTGGAGGAACTCAGCAGGTCAGGCAGCATCTATGGAGAGAAATAAACAGTTTATGTAGATTGTTTATTCCTCTCCATAGATGCTGCCTGACCTGCTGAATTCTTCCAGTATTTTGCTTGTGTTGCTCTCTCAGTAAACATTTTCATTGTTGTCTATTAGCAGTGAGGTATGTTTTACCTTAAGGACATTTTAGTAGTAGCTTCATATTGCTGGACAGAGAGAATGAAAGAAGTATTTCTTTTATTCATTGCAAGTGCTTTGGTTTAAAAAAAACAGAAGCAGCAGCTCAGGGACAACTTAGGTAAGAAATGTATCACCATGATCGGACAATGATCACAATGGAGACTGGTGAAAATAAACTACAGCAAGTAGCAGTACAAGAGCTACTGGAATAATGATACATTTAAAGACTTATTATCACACTGCCTCAC
Source organism: Rhina ancylostomus (assembly GCA_030265395.1). Lineage (NCBI taxonomy): Eukaryota > Metazoa > Chordata > Chondrichthyes > Rhinopristiformes > Rhinidae > Rhina > Rhina ancylostomus. Next base: position 19,365,522 of record JARFYF010000059.1, on the reverse strand, counting down.
AACAGCCCAGACTCTCAATGCAACATATTAAAAGAGTCTTAACAGATTCCTTCCTGTCCTTCTCAACTCTTCCGGTTAAAATTTCCATTGCCACATTGATAAAGGTATCTTCTTATCTAAAGTTGACATCCTGTAATTATACCCTCCTGCCAGTGAGAGTGCTTCGCTGCCACACTGTGGGAAGGTGTCATCACAGCATCACACATTTACATAGGCAATTCCCATTACAATGTTGCACATTGGAACTTATAATGGAAAATACAAGTACAGAATGAATTTAAAATTGATACTGAATTCTATCAGCTTGTCCAGATTAAATTATCCCTTGCATCCTAAGCTCCCCTTAACTTGAAGACTGATATTGGTCTGCATTCGTTCCATGTAACCCGATGGAAAATTGCCTGATATCATCACAAATTTGCTAGTTATGTTTTGCACTATATATTGAGTTTTCACCATTCTGTTATACACAATTCTATCACTATATATTACTTCATCTCACTTCCAACAATATTGGGTTTGCATGAGTGAAATTCATTGGGTTCTGATATTCTCGAGGCACATCCTCAGGTGACCCATTTCTTCATCTCTGTCTTCCTTGCGTAATTTCTTCTGGTGCTTTATATTAACAAGTCATCTTCTAGGCTCTATCCTATGGCATATTTATGTGAACATTCAAGTTAAGAGGACCAATGGAAAACAATGGGGGTCATGCGAGAGTCTTCTATCCCCATAGGTCCCTTAAATAGCCTTACAATATCATCCCATTGTTCAGAGGCCAGAACATCATCCCAGCTTGGCAGAGCACTGGCAATTTAGTTGTAATGGGAAATTCTGTATGTCCAAGCTATTGGGTAGGAGCCTTGGCTACTGCCAGTACCAATCTAAAGCTCAGCCATGCATTGGCTAGAATATTCTGACCATTCTTCACTCCCATTCTAATTTGCCTTCCAGTGTAAACACCTTCTCAGTATCTAACCTGTCTCTCATACCTATAAATTCCACAGAAATATCAGGCCAATTTGCTTAATATTTCCTTACAAATCATCTCCTTTACAGCTGGAATTAATCTCCAGTTATGCATTGCCTCCTATGTACATATATTCTTCCTTAAATAAGGAGACTAAAACTGTATGCAGTCCTTCTGTTGTAGTGTCACCTTCCTCCTTTCAACCATCCTCCTTACAATAAAGACCAATATCCTCTTTGCCTTCCCAATTAAGGACCTCAAGATGTCTCTGAGTACCACTGTCCTTGTTGGCCAAAAATGAGCATGTTACACAACTTTAGCTCAGCTCTTCAATAATTTAATAAACCATCATTGGCTTGCACAGTCAAGGAGCTTCCTAAACAAGTTATCACATAGCTTTGCACCATCGTTAGACTCAAACCTATCTAATTTCCACGAACATATTTCTGCTATAGTTTCTGTTCATGCTCTGAGCATTATATACAGTCAACACTGTGCATAATACAAATGACTATTAATCTAACATGTGTGTCCAAGTCAAACAAACAGATTACAAAGCCTCTTGAGTTGTTCATCTGTGAGGCTAGAGACAAGTTTGCCATTGTCTTGTATTTGTGATTCACTTTCTAGTCGAGATATGTTAGTTCCTACTGACAGATTGTAAATCTGTCAATCAGTAACTGCATTAAAACTATATTTAGAGATGAAGTGCAATGCATTGAACCTTAGACATAGAATGGTTCGCAGAGAAAAGGCAATCATGTCTTCTTTTGATTAATCTCAACAATATTTTCCATTTCCTCCTAATGCTGAATGTTTTGAAGGATGATACCTGGGCATACACAGACATCTTTTCATCATCAAAAATTCCACTAGGAGACAAGCTGGAAATGAACACACTGCGCAGAACTCCCCTTAACAGTGACTTCAGAAAGTTTTGCTCCATGGCAAAACCACAGGTAAAGGAGAGCATGGTACCAAATATCCATTGTTGGCCTGCCCTTCACCATCTGTTTTAAAAGACAAAGCAGGATTAGGAGGGTCCACAAAGATACAGTTAACCTTGACGTGTGCAATGGTTTTATATTCTTGGTTTATATATTCTTTATATATAAGAATATTTTATATTTTTGCTCCACATTGGAGGCTGTGTCTTTAGCTGTCTCGGTGATTAGCTTTTCCAAATTTCTCTTCCTTTAAAAGCTACTACTTGACACGTTCTAATGTGTAGCTCAGCATCAAATTTTCTTTGATAATGTGCGTCTAAATGTTTTGGGACATTTTATAACATTAAAGGGGCTAAATCAGTGCAGTTTGTAAATTAATTTATTATAAATTAATAAATTGCAGTAAATAAAGCACATTTACTTATGTAGTAATTTTTTAAGAACATCCATTGATTTACTCTGTGGTGCAATGGCTGCTACTCAGACATACATGACAGTCACTGATGCTCACAGCAAGATCCCACAGACGGCAAATGAGGTGAGTAAGTAATTAAGGTGTTTACTGTGCTGTTCATTAGAATAGACACAGCAGCCATAGTGTCTTTTACATCCACTTGAGTAGCAAGACCTTTGTTTAATGCCTCATGTGAAAGCAGGCCTTTCCAACAATGGACTGCCAACCCAGATTATGTGGAGTGGGTTTGAACCCATGGCACTTTGACTCAGTTGCAGAATGTACCAACTGAGCTAAGTTGACAGTGTGGGCAGCACACCACATGAAATGTTGGACTGGATGACAGCTTTCAGCCCTCATTCTCCTTTCTGTATTGATTAAGCAAAAAAAGTGCTGGCATTTCTACATTACCAAGCTCTGGATGTATCAAAATATTTTGTAGCCAATCAAGCAGAACCTAACAATCAAATCAAATTCAACTGACATCTTTTGAAACATTTTTTATATTTAAAAAGGTGAAGGTTCAAAGTTCACAGATCAAGTTTCAGCTGGGTAAAGAGAAGAGCAGATGGAAGAAATTAAGAAGTAGCGTTTCAATGATCATGTTTAGGCCTTCAAAGGAATGACTGAGACAGATGAAGAATTCCACAAGACTATGGTCTTAGAAAAGAAAGTATGAGGAATTCATAAAAAAATTCAGTTAAAATACCAGAGAATTCCCCCCAAAAAATACAGGGGTTGACAACTGCAGATTCCATTGTCTTTAAAGCCCATCCCATCTCCTTATTTCTGGCAGAAGTTGCCTAAAATTGGAGCTGGAAAAGAAATACAGTGGAGTGATGTGCTTTCAGGACTTTGAGTTAAGAGTCTACATAAGGTCACTTGGGAATGTACCATATTAATGCATCTGTCAACTTCAATTAACCCATAAAGTCCATCTCTTCTACCCGAATAGACACAAGTCCAAGATGGTCCTAATTGCAGTTTACAAGGCCAAGGCTTGTCTCTTTGTTTGCCTTTCGTGAATCTTAGCCCTGGTTAGATTAACAGATTAAACATAAAAATTCAATTAATTAATCTCAATAATTCTACTAATTATTACCATTCCATTACAAAATGAAATATGGATTTGGCTTCAGCCATGAATCTTTGACTGTCTGCTTTTTTAAGAGATGCAAGTACATCTTAAGTTACAATGCAGCAATCAATAGATATAAGGTCTGGTAGTACAGCTGTGTGTGTGCTGAATTCACCAAACATTTAGGCTTGATGATGGCTTAGAGAGTTTCCATATATTCAGCCAGATTGAACAGGGAGTTTACAAAATAGAACCTAATATTTTCAGTACCAAACAGAGCATTCAGACCAACTAATGCGTGCTGGGGTATATATTCCACACATGACTCCTTCTACTTCTCTTCATCTAACCAAACAACACATCCTGTACTTCTTTCCTCTCACGTATTTTTCAGCTTTCCCTTAAATGGTTCAATGCTAGTTGCTTCCTTGTAGAAAATTTCATCTTCAAACCACTCTCTGGGTAAAAATGTTTCTCCTGTATTTCCCACTGGATTTATTGAAGATTTTTATGGTCCTAACCTCTAGCCTTGTTCACAAGAAATGCCTTCTCTATTTTCATCCTTTCAGCATTTTCTGTAACCTGTTTAGTTAGTAAGGTATGAAGGATAAATACTGGCCAGGCAACACAGTGGAAACTCTACCAGTCTCCTTTGAAATAATTCCATGGAATCTTTCACATTCATCTGGAATGTTAAGTAGAACCATATTACATTTAATATTGCCATGTTCCTTCTCAACTTTGCTGGAGGTCGGCCAAGTTTTATGCTCTAGTCTCTGGAATGAGACAACCCACAATCTTCTAATTCAAATGTAATCATGTTGCCAACCAAACTAAAACTGACATGGTACAATTTGCAATTGACTATGGCATATTTCTACCCCATGTGACTCAATACTAATCCCAATTAGGCTTGAATTGTTGAGTTGTATTCCAGGCCATAGCTGGCCTCTATAATTGTCAGTGCTACTACTTCACAACTTTAACACAAGTACATGCACCAAACATACTGCCTCCATGACAGTTTATGTGTGTTTATGTTCGAAGGATGGCCAAGTTGGCGATGGACTGGAAAATGGCACTCAGCAACAAAGATGCAGAAATTTCCCTGAGTCATAAATGTCCAACCTTAGACATGATACAGCCTGTTCTGTTGACAGAGTAGCGCTAAGGGAAGGTACAGTGTTTTTGTTCGGAGTGATATGAGAAACTCGCAGAGTAGGTAAACTGGGAAAAATCAATGAAACAAAGAAAAAAATCTTTCTAAAAATGAGAAAGATTTCACTGGGATATTTCTGGCCAAATTTGGAGAAATGCCATCTGATATTCCAGAGACATCAGTGTTCCTCACTGCAAAGCCTGATCAGCAATTCCATTCAGCTCAATTGTCAGTCTCAATGAACAGCACAAATACACATTCAGAATATGTTTGAATATCCAGAAAACTGCCTTATGTTCTTTGCCTGATATCTTTTCTTTATATTTGTTCATCTCTAAAACATGACAGAGAACAGACTCTGGAAGATGGCCACTGGGAGCCGACCCATGGCTGAACACAAATGAGTATTCACTTGATTTGGGACACAGAGGCTATGAACCCAAACAAATCCTGAAGGTTGTGCAACATGGCAGGAGATGTATGTTGCTGAGGTAAGACACATCATACAGAGAATGCTGGATAACCCTTTACCATTTCTCATATCCCAAAGGCCAGTAAAAAGCTTAGGATAACTTTACCCAGGTTTGGCTAGTTGTGCATCCAAATTGATTCTATGTGAAAAGTGGTCGGCTTTATATTCTTTCCTCAAATGTGGCTTTCATACAGTAGTTGGGAGATATTCCTGCCCCAGCACAAACATGGCAAAACTACTTGTTTAGACCACTTTTGTTCTGCCTGTTTCCTGTGCAGAAAGTTAATGCCCACAATTACATCAGAAAGAATATTTATTTGAACAATGTTACTCCTAAGTTCTCTGGCACTGCGAGTTTGCCAATTCACATCCAGTTGCAATCTCACTAAGTTGATGACCAAGGTTCATACGCAACTTCTCTTAATCCAACTTTCTGCAACAAATGCTGACCTTTCTCAAACTCTGGGTCCTTTTAAAAACCTTCCAACTTTGGAAATCCAAGCAAATTGCCGTCTGTCTTTCCTTGCCCTCCCCTGTGGAGCTCAACTTTCAACTTTCATTCTCCAACATGAAAAAACATAAACCAATACTATGAAGAGAGAAAGAATAAGAATGCAGATCAAACAAAGAAAGACTTCCACTGTACAACACATTTCACCATTGAAGAATACCCCAAAACATGTCACAGCTAATTCAATACCACAAAAGTTCCCACAGACAGCAACATGATCACAACAGATAATCTGTGATATGAATGGAGGAATAAATATTGACCAGGAGATCAGCATGAACTCTTCAAATAGGTCACAACCATTTTAATTTCTTATTCAAAAGGCGGCACCCATAACAATGCAAATCTCCTTCAGTGCTACACCAACACATCAGCTGAGATCTTATTTAAAATTTGGTAGACCGGGACTTGAACCCATGGTCATCAGTCTCAAAGGTAAGAGTGCTATTAGCTGAGCCATGGCAAATTGCCGTCTGTCTTTCCTTGCCCTTCTTTTGTTAAAATCCTCCCTTGGGGAACTCAACTTTCAATTAGATTCTCCAACATGAAAAAAACATAAACTGATACTATGAAGAGAGAAAGAATAAGAATGCAGATCAAATAAAGAATGACCTCCACTGGACAACACATTTCATCATTGAAGAACATCCCAAAACATGCAGAAGCAAGTCTCCTTGTTGTTGGGTCAAAGTCATATGCTTTTGTCCAGTTATTTATCTGATACATTTTGGAATGTTTTACTGAAGGCATTACATAAATGCAGATTGTTATTGTAGGTGGGTGCTTGGTTGGGTAGAGCATGTTATGTACTAAAAATAGAAATGTTAGGAATGCTGTGAGAATTTTGGCAAAAAATCCCTCCATTTTCAATTCAAACCATTCTTAAATCAAACTCTGTGAAGTTTTGTGTTGGTTTGGGTTGTGGTAGCGGAGGTGGGGAAGTCGTTTCTAATGTGTGGAACTTAAGAAAAAAAAGTGTGAACGAGGAAAATCCTCCACCAATCAACTTGTGATGCCACATTCACCCACACCCCTGAACAAAGGATCCACTGAGCTCAATATCCACCATCCAACAGTCCAACATCTGCTATGAATTATTTTTAGCTGTGCATTCTGGCATTCTCAAAAAAAGCAGATAAGCAGAGAAAAGGTCAAAGAAATTGTTATCATTGGCCGTCAGGCCTGTTATCAGACATTCAGGATTCCCTGTTATCAGTCATCCAGCAACTGTGTAACAATCAGTGCAAAATAACCAGGAAGGATTTTCTCATTCCTGTTTCTCCTTGAGTGACTCAAGTCATCATCGTAAATAATAAGTTACATGGAGGATTTGTCCTAGGAAAATATGTTGAGGTTCACTCTGTGTATTCACACAGTTCAAACCAAGAACAGGCTATTGCTGTTCTTAACCTGTGCTCCCTTAGAGCATAGGTTAATGGCAGATTTCATAAAGGTAATAAAAATTATAAAAGGTTTGTCAGAAAATGGTGCAATTCTTTCTAGTGGCAAGAGAGTCAGTAACTAGAGGACACAAAATTAAAATAATTGGCACAAGGTCCAGAAGGGATGATGATGATTTTTTTCTACCAAGAGAGCTGTTGTGACTTGGAATGCATTGCCCTAAAGATGTGGTGGAAGCAGGTTTTTACAGTAACTTTCAAAATGAAAACATTTATGAAGTTTGAACTATGGGAAAGTAATAGGGGAATGAGACCACTTGGATAACATTTTCAATTAGCTAGCACAGGCACAACAGATTGAATGGCCTCGTACTGTTCAGATAGATCCCCAGATTCTATTTGGAAGCCTTCATCATGTGTCTTACCATCCTGGTAAGGATACACCATGAGCAGATCTTCTCTCACCTTTAATCCCCAAAAAAGCTCCCCTCATGGAGTCATGCAGCAAAGAAACAGGCTCTTTGGTCTTCCATATCCATGCTGACCTACAATGACCCATCTATACTAATTCCATTTACCAGTACTTGGTCCATGGCCTTCTATACCTTGGCGATTCATGTGTTCATCTGATACTTCCTGAATATTGCAAGAGTATCTGCCTCCACCACCTCCTCAGGTAGTGTGTTTCAGATTCCAACCACCGTATAAGTAAATAAAAAATAGCTTCCTCAGATCCTTTCTAAACCTTCTACCCCTTGCCCTTAATCTACTCCTCTAGTTGTAGACACCTTTATAATGGGGAGAAATTTTCCACTATCTACCCTGTCTATGCCCTCAAAATTTTGCATACCATCTATCAAGTCCTTCCTCAGCCTCCTCCACTCAATTTTATCCATTTTCTCCTCATAAATGAAATGTTCCATCCCAGGTAACATCCTAGTGAATCTCTTCTACATCTTCTCAAGTGCAATCGTGTCCTTCCTGCAGTGCATAACTGGAGCTGTACATAATACTCCAGCTGTGGCCAAACCAATGTTTTTTTAAAGTTATATCATAACCTTCCTGCTCTTATATTCTATGCCCCAGCCAATAAGGTCAAGTATCCCATATGACTTCCTCACCATCTTATCCACCTGTGCTGCCACCTACAGGGATCCTTGAACTT
>JARFYF010000059.1:19232869-19246348 GCA_030265395.1 Rhina ancylostomus | reverse complement strand
CACCGCGGGCGGGTGGGGGGTATGTTCTTATCTGAGACACAAGGTCTGGTCACCCTATAGGCCCTAAGAAATACATTGCTATATTTTCCCCTCACTTCCCCTGACAAATCATGGCATGGAGCCATAAGAAAGCCTTGGATTTGCTTAGTACCTCTTCAAGACCTCAGAATGTTCTAAAGTGTTTTAAAGTCACTTCTGAATTGTAATCACTGCTGTAATATGGCAAATGTGGCAGGCGATTTATTCACATCACTGGCACAGCAATGTGCTAATTAACAATTTTTATTTCATTGATGCAGATTAAGACTTAGGCCAGGACACCAAGGGCAACTCCCTTGCTCTTTTTTTTAAAGATAATATCCTGGGGCTTTCATTTAATTTCTTTTCTGAGGACAACACCTCCAACAGAACTGCACTGTGAGAGTCAGCCTTGGTTTTGTGCTAAAGCCTCTGGAATGGGTAATTTAATCTGGAATCTTCTAGCTCAAAGGCAAGAGTGCCACCCAGAGCCACAAAGCCATATATATCATTTCTGGAGCCAAAGCCACTAGTAATACAAAGCATTTATTATGGGTCCTTCAATTAACACAAGATCTGCATTAGACTTTCTGAATGACATTAACATGAAACCCCCTGGATTATACATGGGAGTGTTAAGGGAGAGTCCATACTTACATTATTTAGCTATTTTTCCTTGCCAGATGCTGAGGGACTTCTCGAAGTCAAGCAAGTTTAAATTATTTCCTGCATTTTAAATCCTATTTATATTAGAAGAAAATATATGAAGCTATTAAATAATAGTATTTCTTTTCTTGCAGAGAATTGAGCTGGCCATGAGGATTGTCCAATTTTAGTAACATAAACTAAGCAAGTTCAGAGGTTCCTGGCTTTCCATGCACGTGATTCAGAAAGTTACCTACTGTATCCTACACATTGTACAACATACCGAAAATCAAAAACTTGATTTTATTCAAGAAATGCAGAAGACAACACTCCGCTCCTTTGGGCCAGCCTACCTTTATGCTCATTAATAATAACAGACCCAGGCTCAGTATGTGTTCCCAGTGATCATTAATCTGTTGGATGACAAACTATTCCCCAGCTCTCCAACCAGCCATTGCTTTTGGAGGGGCTTCATTCCTTTACGGCAGTTCTCTTTCATGATGAACTGTGACTTTCTTCATATTTACTTTCCATCTCTCTAACCTCCTCCAGCCCTAACACCTGCCAGGATCTCAGTGCTCAAATTTTGGCTCCTTACACATCCCCACATTTCTTTGCTCCACCCACAATGACTACAGTTTCAACTGCATGGGCACAAAGATCTGGAATTCTTTTCCAAAATTGCTTCAAGCTTCACTCTTTCTATAAGACTCTACTTGAAACCTCTCTCTTTGACCAAGCTTTTGATTACCTGGCCTAAGATTCCGCATGTGGCACTGTGTCACATTTTGTTTATTGATTGCTCCTGTGAAGTGCCTTTGGACATCTACATTAAAAGCTATTTATAAGTATAAGTTGCTTTCACTATTTTTGTTATTCTTCCAATGTTTGCAAAACAGATGAGGAACTGCTACTGAGTGATGTTAAAGGAGTAATGGTTTTGTAGGGAAGGAAATCAGATGGACTCAGAAGGACTTTTAGTTTTGATTCTGGGTCTGCATTGAATTGGTTGACACCAGCCCATGTGCATTGCAACTAGTTTGATTGGCATCTCATTCATCATCTTAAAAATTCATTCCTACCACCACCACCACCACAATATGGCTGCACCATGTACAATGCACTGGATGCAAAGTAGCAACTTGCTGAAGTTTCTTCGACAACACTGTCCAAGAAAAGGAATGGGATACCATATGCAGGGAAATACCATCAGCCCTAAACTCTCCTCCAAGTCAAATACTTTATTCATATTGTGAGATCTTTATTGTCATCTGATCTTAATCCTGGAACTCTCTGCCTAACAACGCTATGGGAAAACCTTTATCACATGGGTTGCTGTCATTCAAAAAAGCAGCTTACCAGCACCCAATTAAGTGGACAACTATGTACGAGCAATAAGTGCTGGCCTTGCCAATGGCACCCACCTCCTGAGAAGTAATTAAAAAATGGTGGAGGCATCATGAGTCAAGCGAGAAAACTGAGGGAAAAATTAACTAGATTTGAGTTAATATAAAAGAGATGAAAGTTCTTGCCCGGAGCACCTGTCTTTACTGGTTAATTACACAGAAGTCTTTGAATTTGCACTGTTTTATACAGTTTGGAAGATTAAAAGTAAGAGATCCATCCAGTTTGCTTAAAAAAATCAAGGCAGCAACTCCAAAGAGACTGCTCTTTACTTGTCGGGTGAACTGCCAGTTCCAATTAGTCACCCGGATCCCAGGAGGATCCAGCCAGAGAACAAAGATTTTGTAATTATTTTGTCTCCTGACAGATAATTAAATGGAAAACAAAAGTAAAATAAACTTCCCAAGTATGAATTTCCCAGATATGGTCCACCACTTAGTGAACACATACCTTTGATCCAATTGCAGTTGTTCTTTCTCTGTGCTGCATGTTGACAGCCTGTGAAGAACAGAGCTGGGTTCTCCATCAGCCCTTTTGAGTCTGGTTACTACCATTCCTTTAACTAGTGACAGATGATGCCCCTTGCAATAACTCTGCATTTGTAATTGGCAAAGTTCTGGTGCAAAGTGTCTCATGACAAATGGATCTGCGAATGTTCCCACAGTTTCACAGAGGTTTAAACCAGGTTCTAAGAGCTATATCAATTTGATGCAAAGTAACTTTATATCAGAGCTAAACTGCAAGTTTGCAATTTTCTTTTTACTCACTTATGGAATTTTGGACTTGCTGCCACGGTCAGTATTTATTGCCCATCCACAACTGTCCTTGAAAAGGTGATGCTAAGTCACCTTCTTGATCTGCTGCCATCATTCAGATAATGATGCTCTCAAATTTTGTTGGGACAGCAGTTTCAGGATTTAGACATAGTGACGATATGGGAATGGCAGTATATTTCCAAGCCAGGATCATATGCAATCTGGTGGTGGTGGTGGGGGCGGGGGAGGGGGGCACGGGAACCTGAATGCATGAAGCCTTAATCTTTCTCAGTGGCAGAGATTGAAGAAGATTTGTGCCATGCTGTAAGAGGAGCTTAGACAAGTACCTGCAGCCATATTACACCATAATGTAGGGAATGAATATTTTGGGTGACATGGAAGGGGCATGTCACGCAGAGCAGCCCCTGCACGTAGGGAGAATAACTCTACAGACTAGAAGAATCCTATAAACTAGGGGCAGATTTTTATAGACTAGCAGCAGAACCCTGCACACCAATACCAAAACCCTACAGAAAGCATAATTCTACAGATTGGGAACAGAATCCTGCACACTGACAGCAAAATTCCATACACTGGGAGCACAATAATACCCACTTGGAGCATATTCCCTAACAGTGGGATTAGAATCTCACACATTAACATTGTTGACAATTCACACTTGGTGTGCCAGCAATCATTGGTTGCCTCTCATGTAATAACATAACAGTTATTTGATCCATCTGTTTTCAATGGGGCACTGCAGTTTAAGGGAATTAATATACAATTTAGTGTGCATTATTCATATTAGATACTCTGGGGTGGGAGAAGGCAATGGTCCTTTTGCACAACTGTGTCATTCCCAATAAGAGAACATGACTTTAGCAAATCTAATCAAGAAGTGGGTACTAGAACTTCTGGTAGCTGGATCTCATCCATGGAGCAGCCCAAATAATAAGTTCCTGGCACCAGTTTAGAGCACTCATTTGGGTTGCTTTCTATCTCTGCTATGTGGAATGACTGTAAGCTGAGAATAGCAAGGCATTGCAGAGTGTGTGAGATAGAGAGAGGAGCAGTCTGAGAATAATGACAAGAGACAGAAGGGGAAGCAATTATTAAGCAATATTGTTTGCGTGGGTGTAATGCACAGCATGGCTCATTTGAAGGCAAAATGACAGAACTAAAACAAAAAGTAAAGACACTCTCGATATATAGCGATCTTTATGTTCAGAAGTACATCAACATGCCATCCAAGCACATCTGTTGAGTGTGCATAAATTTTCCTCCTCTCCATAGCTCTCCCTATTTTAAGATACTTCTTAAAGCCTCCCTAAGATCAAGCTTTCAGCCACCTGTCCTAATATCTTCTTGACTAGTTAAACACCAATCTTTGTCTGGTTTATGCTTCTACAAAGGGCTTAACTATAAATGCAGGTTGTTGTACTGTTTCATCTCTTGGTCAGTGGGGTCAACAAATCAGAGTTGCTTTTTCAAAAATAATTGGTTTCCTTATTCAGTCAATTGTAAGTATGAATGGACCTCACTGGGCAATCTGATGGTAAAACGTTTAGTAAGTGTTGATATAGTGATTGTCAGAATCTGTCCAGTTGCAGCTTGCAGGAACACCCATACAAATGTCCATGAGTAATAATGATTTCAACTGATGGCAAATTATATTAAAACCACACATCCTGTCTTACAACATACATTAATCTCAAACAAAATCATAAAAATAACACCAAAATAACAATGCAAGTCATTTCTGATTTCAGATTCTGCAAAGAATTTTTGTAGAAGGGCTGAAGCCTTAAGCCATTGTGCATTTATTATTGCAATCTTCAAACTATTCTAATCCTGAAGGTAAGTGTGTAAGCAAAAGGATATAACAAAGCCTTGCAATTACTGCGGGGAATAGAGGATTCGAGCTGGGGATTGTGGTGTCACTTCAATTCCCAGCCTCAATGGAAATGCTGGGGTAACTCCACCTGTCAATCAAGCTGGAAAATGCTACTCCTGTAAGTGGCTGGGATTGACTTTGTATTACGCTACTGTCCTCCGCTCACTGCATTTTGCTGGTGAAATAATCCTGCCTTTATTGGGTGTCACTGTTGTTGTATCACTCATGAATCCTGTTTGCTACAGTTGCTGGTCTTTCTAAATAGACTCTGTAAATGGCTATGGTGCAGTTAGGATCGACTGTTCAATATAAACTATAATTTTGGGTGTTGAGTTCTGCAGTAAATCACATTCTGCTTCCAACTCATAAATTAAAATGTGCAGTGATTGTTCTCTACCATTAATTGAAATTTTATTCTTAGCATAGCTCACTGCTACTCATATAGCAGTTAACATATCACTGAAGCTGTTGGCATTAAAAATATAGGATCAGAGGAGCAAAATGAATAAGGGACTGCCTATCCAACCAATCTGACTCTGCCCTCCTGAAAACACTGACTCGTAGCAGTATGGGTTCTGCTGGATCATTAAGTAGGTGCCAAGTAATGACTATCGCAGGAAAATGTGATTCTGGGAGTAACAGGCCAAGTCCCAACCTTAAGCAAAATTGTAATTTTCTGGTGAGGTCGTCGGAAAGCAATCAGGCATGAGGACCCTGAATCATTTCTCTGGAATACCACATGCCAACAACCTGTCATTGTCTCTTATGAGAAGAAAAAACAAAATTCATTGAGGCATTACAGGATACTTAGCGCATATAAACAGGCTGTTTGGCCAAGCGAATATATGGCAATATGATAAGAATCTCCTCCCAGCCTACTTCACCTCTTTCCTTCCTCATGTGCTTATCTAGATTCCTATCAACAGCATCAAAGCTATTCAACTAACCTTTCCACACAGTAACACGTTCTGTACTCTGCACACTCACTGTGTAAGGGAATTTCTCTTGAATTCCCAGTTAGATTTTGCAGTGACAACCTTATTTTAAAGACCATTGTTGCCATTTCTGCAAACAGATATTTCATTTGCCATGCAAATACTGCCTAGATTTGGAGAAGGTTAAGACCCATTAACTGGAAAGTTGTCAAAGCAGACTCAAATCCAACAGCACGTCAGGGAATTGCCTTTGTCTCTTTATTGTTGATATGTAAAGATAACAAAAAATTTGTCTTTGAACTGGAAAATATTGCAATTTTTAATTGTAGTTTCTGCATATTGTTTGTACAAAATGATTTAAAACATGCTTAGAGCTGTCAGATTGCAAGTCCAACTTTATATCAAATTTGCTTTGACATTAAAGAGTAAGGTGTCTTGGGATGTCAGTAACTGGAAACAAAAATTTATTGTCATTTCCATTTTAGCTCTGGTCCAAATACAATGAATCATCCTAAAAACAGATAAGGCATAGGCAGCAAAGTTAAAGTTGTTAGGACTAGTTGATTAAAGGAATGTTAGAAGAGGTTGGTCCCAGGGGGCAAGGGAGAAGAAAAAGGGATTTACGACAGAGAATACTAAAGCAAGGCAAGTGATAAAGTGGGTACTAGTGATAATTCCTCTGCTTTTTGTGAGTCTTTGTGCAGCCTGTGCTCTTCTTCATTTTTCATGCACAGAACCCAATGATTTTTTTTAAACTGAGCCAGTGCAAGTCAACATTTCATAAAAATAAATGAGTTTATATTGATTCCTGTTATTTGCTATTGAACAAATAAGTTAATATTTCTCAGAGGCCCTGATCCTAATCTATATATATTATTTATTTTAATAAGTATCTGAAGCTATTTTGCACCAGAGTGGGAAGTTACTTTGGAAAAGGAAGCAAGAAAATTGAAGCTGCTGGATTTCAAACTGGGACCCCTGGTATTTCCTCCTATCTGTCATAGGATTCTTGTATTTCAGAGGATTTGTTGATATGTTGCATAGCCACATTGATATAAATATATTCATTCACACACTCCAAGACATACACACTTGCATAAATACAAACATGTATTCACACACATGCATAAACAAACACACATATACTCAGGCACACTTGCTCACACACATACACTCTTGCACAATCATGCATACAATCATTCATCTACACTCACACAAAATACATAAAGCCTCAGATGCATATATAGTCTTCAATACAGCTCTATCTCCACGCCAATGCAGGATAACCAGCTGGGGATCCAGTGGTAAGAATAATTGATAATGCACATCTGAGCTGTGATTCAGCGGAAGAAATTTGAGAACCTGGATTAAAATTTATTAGCATAGACAGCTAACATGTAAAGAAGTATTTCATAATTCGCAATGACCATTTATCCATTGAGACATTAAAACTCCTTGGGGCAAAAAAAGATCAATTTTGGGTAAACCAAAGAACTTAAGGAGAGTATCAATTAAAATATCGCCAAGAAGACTGGTACATCTGAAGATTGGGATGTTTTAGAAATCAGCAAACTTTGTGAAGAATAAAATAGAATGAGAGAGAACTGGTAAGAAATATGAAAATGGATTGAAAGCGTTTCCACAGGTAATAAAAAAGACAGTTGTCAAAGTAAGAAATCCCTTAAAGGCTGACAGAGGAGGAATTATATTCTGGAATAAGGAAATGGCTTATGTTTCAATTATTTTGTATTCACCTTCATCATAGGAGACACAAGTGAAATAACAGAAGGGTTTTTTCTAATGAAACAGATGAACTTGAAGAATTCAATAAAAAAAGCACTGGAATAAGTAATGGAAGTAAAATGTTAATCCCTTGGACTAGGGTGGCCTATATACCAAAAGAGATGGGCTCAGAAAAAGTAGATATGCTGTCAGCAATTTTCCAAATTCCCTTCTGGGAACAGCTCTAGTGAATTGGATGGTTCCCTTACTGCCATTTAAGGATGGGAGAGAGAGTGAGAGAGTGAGAAAATAACCTATCTATGAATCTGAAATTAGTTGTCACAAAAATGCTGGAATCTATTCTTAAGAAGGCTGTATGGTTCATTTGGGGAAAATCACATAATGGATATTTTGAAAGAGGCTGTTTCCATCCTTTATAACTCAAGTTCCAGTTTCATTTCTAGTTTTAGTTTCATTTCTCGTTCCTCTAGGAAATAAAATTAGGAATCTAGGAAATAAGTCTTGAGTTGTTCTGAGGATGTGACCAGTAAGGTTGATAGATGGGGACCAGTGGATATAGTATATCATGACTGTCAGACTGTTATGCAAATTATGTGTTCTCAGGGTGGGAAGTGATCCATTGGAACAGCTTGCTGATTGTTTATAGGGCAGAAAACAGTAAACTGAAGTAAATAAGTCATTTTACAATGCCACCAGGATCAATGCTGAAGTCTCAGCTGTTTACAATATTTATTAATTACTTAAATGATAGACCTGAGTGTAAAGTTTACGTGTTTGTTAATGATCTGATTAGAAGGGAAAATAAGCTCAAAGATGGACACAAAGTACCTGCAAAGCTTTAGGCTAGTTAAATGAATGGGTGAAAGATAGAAATATAACAAAATATGAAATAATGCACTTTAGTAAAAATAATGATAAAAAGCTATATTTTTAAATGGCTAGACACTGTTAAACATTAGTGTTCAGGGCATTTGGGAGTCATACACAAAAATAGAGGAAATTAATGGTTAGATACAACAAGAAATCAGCAAGGCAAATGACACATTAGTCTTAATTATATGGGGGACTGGAATGGAAAAGTAAGTAAGTCTTACTGCAGTTGTACATGGGGTTCTTGAGTCAACTTTTTTGTTTTATTAGTTTTCCAGGATCTGGGTATTGCTGGCAAGGCCAGCATTTGTCGTTTAACCAAGATTGCTTTTGAAAATGCTGGTGAATCACCTTCTTGACCTGTTGCAGACCTTCTCATGAAGATGTACCCACAATGTTGTTGGAGAGAGAGTTCCAGGATGTAGACCCGTGACAATAAGGCACAGTGATATATTTCCAGGTCAGCTTGGAGGAAAATATGCAAGAGGTGGTATTTCCATATTACTGCTGCCCATGTCCTTCTAGGTGGTGGATGCTGTGGGTTTGGTAGTTGCTGTTGGAGTGCCTAGGTGAGTAACTACACTGCATGATGTACCTAGTAGATATTGCAGAAATTATGCATCAGTGGTGGTGGGTACGAATGTTTAGAGTGGTGGATGCAGACTGCTTTATCCTCAACAGCAATGACTTCTTCAGTGCTGTTGGAGCTGCACTCAAGAAAACGAGAAGTATTGCATCACAATCTTGACTTGTGGTTTATGAATAATAGAATAGATTTGGGGTGTCAAAACGTGAATTGGTCATTGCAGGTTAACCAGCTTCCTGACTGCTCTTGCAGGTGCAGTATTTATGTGGCTTGTCCACTTAAGTTTCTGGGCAATGGTGACTCCAAGGATGTTAATGGCAGGAGATTCAGCGATGACAATGTCATTGAATGCCATTCAATGTGAGACTCTCTCATGTTGAAGATAGTCATATTCATGGAACTTTTGTGGCATGAATATTACTTGCCACTAATCAACTTATGCCTGAATGTCATCTAGATCTAATTGCATTGCAGTTTTGGGTTGTTTCATTTGCTAATTACATATGGAATTAAACATTGTGCAATTTTCAGTGGACATCTCTGCTTCTGCCCTTATGATAGAAGAAGGTTCACTGATAAAGCAGCTGGAGATAGTTGAGCCTCAAGAAACTGCCCTGAGAAACTCCAGTAGTGACATACTTGGGATGGGATGAATGAACTTCAACAATCAAAATCATCTTCTTATGTGTGAGGTATGACTCCAACCATTGGAATATATTCCATTCAATGTTCCCATCCTTGGTCAAATGATGCCTTGATATCAAGGGCAATCACTCTTACCTTATCTCTGGAATTCACCTTTTAGTCCATATTTGAACCAAAACTGTGATGCAGTCTGGGGTAGAGTGATTCTGGAGAAAACCAGACCAGGCACTGATCTGCAGGTTATTGATGAATGGTGAACAGTGCATGGTTTGATCTTAATAACTGATGTTCTTATCCCAAAAATGCTACAATTAAGGTTCATTAGATTTATTCCTGAGAAGGTCGTGTTGTCCTATAAGGACAGATTGCATAACATGAGCCCTAACCTTCCAAAATTTACTAGAATGAACGATGATATCATTAAAACATGTTACAGAATTTGACAATATAGATGCTGAAAGACTATTTCCTGTGGCTATAGAGTCTCAAGGAAGGAAGATGGTGATTTAAGACATTTAAGGCTATTTGTTGTTGCAGAGAAAGTTCTTCACTCAGAGGGTAGTGAAAATTTGAAATTTTCTAGCCTATGGGGCTTTGGGTGCTCAGCTGCTTAGTATATTCAAGACTGAGATTAATAGATTTTTGGACACTAAAGTAATTGAAGAATATGTGATAGGGCAGAAATGTGCAGTTGATGTGGAAGTTCAGCTATGACCAATGAATGGCAGAGCAAGCTTGAAGAGCTGTGTGACCTGCTCCTATTCCTCTTTCTTATGCTCCAAGATGGAAGGCTTATGACATCCACTGAAAAATTTCTTTGAGCTATTATTTTATAGAATACATTATAATTAGAGGAGGAAGAGAGCATTACCTTGGGGCATTAGACAATAGTTCAATCTACTTGCACCAAGTGGGTGAGAATACATTGCATGCAGCATCTAGCAAACTCTTCTTTAATATTTTACAAATACATAAATGCTTGTTTCCCCTGACACCGGTTACTGTTCTCGGTGTCAAAGATATCTTACACTCCAGGGCCTCAAGACTCTGCATATTTATTTTTAATTTTTCAAACTAACAGAAGCTGCAAAGCCCTAGAGATCTTGGGTAACACAGGAAATACAAAAACCTGTATGTTATGTGACAACAGGATATATCTAAATATATGGGATATAGCTATATATAAATTAAACCTAAACAAAGCAAGATCAGGCTGTGGTAAACTGGGAAACTACATTAAAAGAAACAGTAAATGAGCAATGGCTAATATTTTACCATGACTATATATCCCTTTAAGGTACACAAAAAAGACAATAGAAAGATTGGAGATTTGTCTAGCCTTGACTAACAGGGAAGTTTAAAAATATCAGATCAAAAGAAAAGGATTATATTGCCTAAAAGTATAGTAAGCATGGGGATTGGGAAAATTTCAGTTTTCAAAAAGAAGAACAAGAAATTAAGGGAAAACATAATACAGAAAACAGAAAAGGAGATTCTAAATGCTTCTAGAGATATGTAAACAAAAAGGCAAAAATCAAACACAAATCCATAGATTTTAAAATGATTCTGACAGATTGGAAGATAGCAAATATAACACCATACTTAAGAAGGGCAAGAGAGAAAATGGGGAACAATAGATCAGTTAGAGTTCGGGAAACTGCTGGAATATACTATTAAGGAAGCACCAGCAGGCTCCTGAAAAATAATAATCAAATTGGGCTGAGCTAACACGAGTTTATAAAAGGGAAATCCTATTTGATAAGCCTGTCATTTTTTCTTTAAAAGGTTTTTGAGTAGGAACCAATGGATGTGGTTTATTGGGAGTAATACACTGGCCTGGAAAGCAGGATTGGTTAACAGACACAAAACAGAATAGGAATAGACTGGTCATCTTTGGGTTGGGATGCAGCTCATCCAGTTCTGGCGATTTATCGCCTTCCAGACCCATTAATTTCTCAATAATATGTTTGTGCCAATGTTAAATTCTTTCAGCTCCTTCTTCAGCCTAGGCCTATTGTTCTCCACTATCTCTGAAAGCAATCCTCTGTCATTGTCTTTGTTTAATTTTCTTCCATTTTCACTTCTGTCTCATTTTGCATGGGACCCACACCAACCTTTGCTAATCTTTTCCTTTCTGTAGAAGCGTTTACAAGTGTGTTTCAGAAGGCCTTTGGTAATATAATATCCAAGAGGTTAGGAAGTGAAAGTACAGCTCATAGGATTACAATAATATTTGCATGAATTGAGGATTGATAAATGGACAGAAAACAGAGAAGGAATAAATAGGCCTTTTTTTTATTGGAAAACTGTGACGAGTGGATTCTTGCAGGGATTGGTCCAGGGTGGGGGAAGGGGGCCAAGCTTCTATGATGAGACTAAGTTCAATATATTCAAATTTGCTAATTATACAAAGTTGCATGGTGGTGTAAGTTGTGCGGAGGTTGCAGAAATGATTCACAGGGATATCGATTAGCTCGGTGAATGTAGGATGACTTGGCAGATGGTATATAATGTGGAAAAAATGTGAGATCATCCATTTTGATAGAAAAAAATGGAAAGATGGAATATTTTTTTAAATGGTGAGAGCTGAAAAGTGCTGGTATTCAGAGGGACCTGGATGTCCTTGAATCACTAAAAGTTAACGTGCAAATACAGCAAACAATTAGGAAAGCTAGTGGTACACTGGCCTTTAATGCCCAAGAATCAGATTACAAGAGTAAAGATGTCAAAATCGGAATCAGGTTTACTATCTGACTTAAGACGTGAAATTTGCTGTTTTGCAGCAGCAGTACAGTGTAAGACATAAAACTTACTGTAAGTTACAAAAATAAATAGTGCAAAAGAGGAATAATGAGGTAACGTTCATGGACCATTTAGAAAACTGATGGCTGAGGGGAAGAAGCTGTTCCTAAAACATTCTGAGTGTGGGTCTTCAGGCTCTTGTACCTCCTCCCCGATGATACTAACATGAAGAGGGCATATCCTGGGTGGTGAGGGTCCTTAATGATGGATGCTGCCTTCTTGAGTCACCACCTCTTGAAGATGCCCTCAATGGCAGGAACGGTTATGCCTGTGATGGAGCTGGCTGAGTCTACAACCCCCTGCAGCTTCGGTCAATCCTGCGCATTGGGGCCTCCATACTAGGCAGTGTGCATCTAGTCAGAATGCTCTCCACCATGCATCTGTAAAAATTTGCAAGAGTCTTTGGTGACAGACCAAATCTTCTCAAACTCCTAATGAAGTAGAGCCACTGGTGTGCCTTCTTCATGATTGGATCAATGTGTTGGGCCCAAGACAGATCCTCTGAGATGTCTTACAGCAGTTATACAGGACCCAGGTGAGAATGAATCTTAAATAATGTGTCTCGTCTACTTACTTAAAGAAGGATGTACTTGCAATAGAGGGAGCACCTGGGTGTTCCTGGGATGGGGGCCTCATTTTCATGAGGAGAGATTAGTAGCCTGGGCTTCTAGACTTTAGTACACTGGTGATCTCAATAAAACAGACAATATTCCTACAGGGACTGACGAGGTAAATGCTGGGATGATGCTTACCTGGTTGGGAAGTACAGAAATGAAGACTCATTGTCTCAGAATAAGGGTTTTCTATCCATGAATGAGAAGGAGAGTGATGAATGTTTAAAAATCTCTACTCAAGAAGTCTGTGGAGGCCTAGTCACTGTATATTCAAGATAGAGATCAACAGGTGTTTGGGTATATGGGTTTGGTGCAGGAAAATGGCACTGAGGTAAAAGATTAGCCGTGATCTTATTGAAGGGTGAAACAGCTCTAGAGTGCCAAATGACCCATTCCTGCTTATGCTTTCATTAAATTATCTGTTTGTTAAAGACAAGCAACATTTCCAGACACTTCAATGGTACACAGTAATACTCCTGTAAGAACACAATGTACCAAAGTATTGAGTAATGTTGTACAGCTTTGAATGAATATAATCCTTGTTTTTTTTTTACAGATCACCCAGGGA
>JARFYF010000059.1:19219735-19232769 GCA_030265395.1 Rhina ancylostomus | reverse complement strand
GAAATGAGCTGCAATTTATTTCCAACACATTTATGATGTATAATTGGGGATTATTTGTTTTCTGTTGTGCCTCCTCCTCAGCTTCAGGTTGAATTAGGTAGGGCAAAGTTCCACAGTCTTAGAATCTGTTAACTTTTGATGAGACGATTGGTGTGAAGAGTTTCACTCCAAGTACCACAACTCATGATAGGTGCCAAAATTGTACACTGCTGATTACCTGTGACTCATAGGAGTTCTATTGCCAACACCACCACAACAACATGTATTTATATAATACCCTTTAACCCAGTACTGGAAAGTTATTAAACAATTTTTTTTCTCTGAGCCAAAAAAGGAGCCGTTTAGACAAAGTGATGGTCTTTAATTATGTTTTTAAAGGCGAAGAAAGGGCTCAGAAACAAAATTCAGAACTTACAGCAGAAGGAACTGAAGACAAAGCCACCAACAGCAATAAAATTTAGGGATGCAAAAGAGGGCAGCAAAAGAGGAATAGTGACAATTTAAGGATTTACAGCATTACAGCAGATTGCAGAGATGGAGAGATGATTTGGAATTAAGGGTGAAAATTTTAAAATTGAAGCAATGCAGACTGGGAGCCAATGTAGGTCAGTAAACTCAAGTGTGGTGAGTGAAAAACACATGAAGTACAGGCTGCAGTTTTGAACGTGCTTAGGTTTACAGAAACAGTTCATGGAGTCCCTTTGGGATATAAATTAGTCTTCTCTGATAGCACAAGCCAAGTTGCAGTGAATTGGCTGCCAACTTGCACTCTATTTTCCCCAAGACCAATTTTTGTTCCTTGCTCTGTAACCATGGGATTGCAGTCTAAAGGTAGGAAACTATTCCACATCTGCAAATCTAACAGCAGATATCCAATGTTCACTTAATTTTCTTCCCTCCTTTTGTGCAGGTCCAACTGGAGGCACAGATTCATTGGCAGTTGGCTCTGTGGTATCTTGTCTAAATAATGCTTTATCATGTGCACAGACAATTTCAGCACCTCAAATATTCATTTTCCACAGGTCAGAGATTGGAAGCAGAAGGTTAATTTGTTATTCCTTACCCTTAATTCAAGAGTTACTGTGTACAACCATGGTGTTTATTTTCTTCTACACAGTAAGATCTGCTATTAAAAAGGCAATGGCAGAAGAAATAAAAAACTGGCTAAAACAGCAAAGCTGTGGGAAATAGTTGCTTGGACGGAAGACTTTAATGCAAAGTATCAGAAGCAATGCACTTTCTGATGTATACCAAGACCAGGATTTGGATGTGCAGGACATAATATCAAAATCTGAAGGCAACACAGATTTAAGATGAATGACAAATCAGAGGTGATCTAATTTTACACTGTAATTTGATGTGACCTGGAATGAATTGTCTGAAAAGGGCGAATGCATAAAAGGGGAAAACATACTACAGGGAAATAGGATTAATTAAATGGTTCTATGAAAGAGCTGGAATGGGCATAATTGAATGAATGGGCTCATTCTGTATGGAATCATTCTACGTTTCTTTGAAGTCAGCATAGAACTGGGATCAACCCGCACATCTCATATCCTTCCTCTTTGACTAAAGCTGCAAAACTGTTTCCTAATGAAACACTAGAGCAGCTGTGGTTACATAACTTTTTAAAAAGCAAGAGTTGATGTTAACTCTCTGAATCATTTTCATCTCACAGACAGGACAGTCTCAATCAGCCCCACGGTTTACATATAGACTATATAATTACTAAGTTATCTGTGGCACTTGTGTCCCAAGTTGCAAAATTGTGGGATTAAGTTCCCACTCCAGGGACATGAATCTAAAATTCTAGTCTAGCATTCCAACATATTCCTGTGGGAGTATTACTTGATGGAAGCCCGTACATGCAATTGAAATGGGAGGAGTGACACAAATTGATCTGGAAATGATGGTTGTTGCATTTCACTCCACAAAATAAATTGTGCTGTGTTACTAAATTTCTGGGCCAAAATTTCCTAAATGATGACTCTAATGAACCCTTGTTGCTCAGCCTCCAAGCAACAGCAGGGGAGATTACCTGTATATTCGTCACTATCCATTGGCATTTCTCCTGGTTACCATATCCCAAGCTCTCGAGTTTGCTCCCTAAGCCTTACACTTATCTAAAACTAGCTCTTCCTAATAAAAGTCATCTCTTGTCACCTGTCCTAATATTGGCTTACATGGTTTTGTGTCAATTTTTTATGGATAATGTTTTTGTGAAGCATCATGTGTTGTTTTACCTATATTAAAGAGGCAATATAAATGCAAGTTAAGACTGCCATTTCTTTTTGTTCCTGTCTCTTGGGTGGGATTCTCTCCACAATTAGTTATAGACCCATGGATCATTTGTTATAAGCCTGAACTATGTACTGACAGGGCTAAGTTATAAAGTCCGGTTTCACTGACATAGCTTCTGGTCCCTCAGACGTAAAAGATTAAGCAGCGATCTAATTGGAGTAAATAACTTATTAGCATAAATAGAAATTATTGGTGAGTGGAAGAATGCAATGGGAGAGAGATAGAAATCTGGAGGTGTAACTTTAAAGTTAGATGGTTCAATGTTAATGACAGGAAGAACAAAATGTAGTGGAAAACTGGAACTCTGAAGCTGGTTACAAAAATGAGATTGATGGATCTTTTGTTCAGTAAGGATCCAAGGGGTTCTGGCACTAAGGTAGGTAAATTAAATTAAGATATCAATCAGCCTTGATCCTATTGAGGTAGACTTTAAAAGCCAAATATTCTACTTGTGTTCCTACAAGCAGCTTAGTAATATTAGAATTAGTACCCTCAAATAACATCACCGTCTTCTGCAAGACAGTTATTAGATGCGGGAACACTGAGCCAACCTCCCTTACAATTCACTACTGAAACCATTGATTGATATGCAACCAGGCAACTTTTCACATGTTACTCCTTTGCTTTGTGAACCCAAACTGTGAAAGTCATTTTGTCCATGAAGCACTTGGACAAAAAACATAATTGAAAATTTTGTGTCTATATCTAATCAGGGCAGATTCACACTTGGCTCCAATAATGTCACAATGGTGATACTGTTTAGCATGGGGCTTTAGTGATGTGCTGTACTATGTGGTGATATCTGTACCAAGGGAGTGATGTTCTATACTACGTGGTGGTATCTTTTACAATATGATTGTGATAATGTCCTGTATCAAAAGGCTATGGTTCTATGTGGTGATGTCTTGTACCATGTAGTGATATATTTTACAAGGGCTATGGTGTTCCCCTCTACATATCCTGTGCTATGAACTTTAGTTACTTCCAATATTATGGGACTGAGGTGATCTTTACTGGAAGGCAATTATGTTCTGTGCAATAGAGGTGTGGTAATGTCCTGTACTATGGAACATTGGTCTTGTTTATTTGACCTGGACTTGGGTAATTTGCGACAAACAAAGTTGACTCATGGTACAGCACAATGCAGCTGGGTGCAATGACCCTGATAAAATGGAATAGTAATTCAGAAATATGCTACATTGCTCTTAGCAATGATACTTGCCCTCATTATTACTGCAAAGGGCTCACTGAAGGAACAAAATATTTACATATGTTTCCCTCAGGAAGGATTCTCTCAGGATTCACACAAAATTTAATAATGCTTGCAGTCCCCAAGCAACAAAAAATCCTCTCAGTTTTTAGCAGCACAGACATACATTAGTTAGTCTGTCCCACGATGAGCCTGCAACTATCATGGCACTTCAGTTTTAAAAGCTGCCGAAAACAAACTGATCCAGAGCAGCTGTGTTGAAATTAACTAACAACAGATTTTAATAAGCAGGACAATCATAATTGTTGAATTAATGCAAACAAGCTATTGAGAAGTTGTCACCACTGCTATTCACTAAATTGTCCTCAGGGAAGGAAACTGCCCTGAATCCTTCTCTTGCCTGGTATATATGCAACTCCAGAGCCACCAATGTATTTGACTCTTAACTCCCTCTGTAATGGACCAGCAAGCCACAATTTAGGGAACAATTAGCAATGGCAATAAATTGTCAACTGGCAATTTGCTCTCAATGGCCAACTTGTCAGCAGTATTCATATCTTGCAAATGAGTGAATGAATAAAGTTTACATAATATCAATAGAAACCTTTGGTTCATAACTATCAGAAACTCTGCTTTAGAAGTCGAGAATGCTGAAGAAGCTTCAGCTTTTCTCACCAGCATTCTCTGTGAGTGAACATTATGAGCTATGCAGAGACTATGCAGGGGAGAGGGATGGGGGCAAGGCATGGCTTGAAATACAGGCATTCTCATATGCTGGACTGCTGAATACAATTAACCCCAGCATCTTTGCATTAGAAATTGTGAGTTGGAAATGGGAATGGTGATGGAAATCAGTCAGTTCTTGCTATCATCCAATGATCGCAGAAAATCGGTGTGTGTGTGAGTGCGTGTGAGTGCGTGCGTGCACGTACCAGGGGATGATCATCAGTGATACTCTCCTCTTAAGTTTAGCCTGTCAAGGTCCACACATGAAAGAAGATCAAATGGACAATGCACTGGAGGCTGTCACCAGCCACAGAGTAGTACTGGTTAAAGTCAACATTTCATGTTAATCAACCAAGTTGGTATCAATTTGTCTCAGAGATGGAAAAAATATTTCTCAAACAAATGAGCCAATTATGGGAGTGGATTTTAGAAACCAGGGGTGCTCTCACTTTGATTTGCCATTGACTTCTTGTACCTAATGCATTTATCACCCATGCTGATTTAAACACATGTCTTTCACCTTCAAATCTGTGCTATAATTTCTGGCAGAGAGCTACCATTAATCCCATGTAGATTCAAGCAATGTCAGCAAGAACAGAAAAGGTCATTTTGACAAGAAGACTTTTTTTTAAAAAAACAGAACCACTGCTACTTGCCTTCAATTTGCCCTAATCAGATCTCAAAGTAAACACTTAAATTCCCTGGTCTGGATTTATACTGTCTATTTCAGTGTTCTTCCTTGGCATCTTCAAGTGAAGATGTTCCTTTCAACTTACTAAGTACTGGATATAACAAATAACCCAGTTCAATTTGGTCAAACCACTTGTTAATCATCTCAAAGTCCAAAGTAAGCAACTCTAACTTCCTTCAGCCTTTGTTCCTGAGATCCACAGTAACGTTGCTGGCTTGCCTGTGTCTGAACATAAGCAATGTATGCTGAAGAGATTGTCCTTGAGTGTGAAAAATGGGAGCAAACTTTAAAGAAAAGGAGGAATTGACAAAATGGTGATCTGAGTTTATCCTCAGGTATTTGCTGTATCACCCACTTAGTGGTAAATTAGACTATAGATCCAATCTCACTCTATGCAAATGTCCTCCTTTATAAAAAGCACAAAATTCCAAGTTATTAAGCAATGATCTGCAGACACCACAGTGCTGGTGTTAGAACTGAGACAAGTCAAAACACTCAGCTTTCTGGTGGCTTTGTGGATGGCTACATATTAGTGACAATTCAGAATTCAATTTACCTGGGTGGATACTCGTCCCTCCTAACATTAACAACACCTCTGAAAATAAAGAAGGCAGCTTTCTGAGCTGTGACATCACCACAGAAACAGATTTTTGTGGCTTTTGCAGTCTGCCACAAGCTCCTCATGCTGAGTGTATGCAGTCAGTTTCATGTGCCTGTGGGCACGGGGATGCACAACACCTGTGCACAGACAAATGGAATTAGAAGTCTGTCAATGTGGAAGGTTGAGTGGAATTGTATTTATTACAAAGTAAACATATGCATTTAAATACACTCTTTCATGACAGACATCACAAAACTCTATACAGCCATTCAAGAGTTCTCCCAAAAGAAAGTCACTATTATAATGCAGGTGATTTGTGAACAGCACACTCCTGCAAACTAGAATATGATTATGACCAGATAATCTGTTCCAACAACATTGAAGAATAAATATTGCCCAGGAAGACCTCCACTGCTCTTCTTCAAAATGTGACTATTAAGTTCACCTGGGATAGAAATGGACTCTCATTGTGATGCCTGCGGGCTGTCCCAGCACATTCTTAGTAACGCAAAAAGATGCATTTCAATATGTGTTTTGATGTACACGTGACTAATTAATAAACATCTTATCTTAACCTCAAAACTGCCCTGGGGTATCATCCTGTATTACTACCTCAGAGCTCTTGAGTGGCACTTGAACCAATAACCTTCTGACTTGGAGTTGAGAATCCTGAAAACTGAGCCAAAAATTACTTTTGCCCATTTATTTAAACTTTGTCTTTTCTAACAGGATGAGTTGCATGACCCTGGTATGTAACAATGTTCTAATTAGTGATGACAATGTATACATAACTGTAGACATCAATGGAATTGCAAACATAGGGCAACATTTTACTAAAACCTGATCAATAAAAGTGTGTGATGAGAGTGAATCTCAAGTTCTCCAGTTAATGTTGTTCTCATACAATGCTATAGCATGGCTGGACCAAATTCTTTCAAAATATTTTAACAGTTGCTTTATAAAGGTACAGGCATAGCCTGGTGCAATTGAGTTAAGTATTTGTTAGGGAGTAATACAAATTTAGTGCATCATTCAGACCGACAGCATTGCTTCCCAAGAGCTCACAGCTTCTATCTTTGCTCTTCCCCATTGTTAGCCATGCTCCATGACTAGCAGTATTCAGAACGTAAAAGGTTCCTTAGCAAAAAAAATGTAAAATCTGATTTCTGCTTTAATTAGTTAATTTTTTTCTGAATATTTAAGTTTCCAGCAGACTAAAGATTAAATAAATCATAAATGAGATTATAAAATAAAGGGAAAATAATCACAGTGGGATATAAAATTGTTCGTTTCACTGTCTATCTCACAGAGTCATACAGGCCAGATGGAGGCCACTTAGCCTATACTGCATAGGCTAGCTCTTTGAAAGAGTTAACAAATCAACTCTTCTCTACTCTTTCCCACAGCAAATTCATCTTCTCCCCTTCGTACTTATCAGTTCCCTTTGTGAGAGTTATTATTAAATCTACTTCTACCATTCTTTCAGGTAGTGTCCTTCAGATCACAACTAGCTGATATGATAAAAAAACTTCATCTCCTCTTGCTACCTTCTACTTATTGACTCTTCCAAAATTTCTTAAAAAATTGAACACCTCTGTGAAACGTCCTTAATCTTCTCTTCTCAAAAAGGAACCCCAATTTCTCTCATCTCTCCACACGTCTGAAATCTTTTGAGACGCTTTACTTTGGTTCTTTCATTCTTTCCCCCATTAATTTCCCACACCATACACTCTCCACAATTCTCTCCAAATTGGTGATTGCTCTTCCAGTTAAGAATTGATTCACAGTGATAAAAATTGTGGCAGCAGCATAGTCTGCCCTGAGCCAAGGTTCATGTTAGTGATGAGTGTGCTGATCTCAGCTCGGGATGGTAGGGGTAACATTCTGATAAGCCTCAGTCACGTTGAGGCTGGGGACTGAAAGCATCAGTCAATATATCCACTCCCAACTACTCCAGCCACTCTTGCAGCAAAGTAGGAGTATGTAGTAGTTTAGTTCAGCAGCAGGTTTGGTCACAATTTGTCCACATCAGTGGCTTGCCAATATTCATTTAGGGTGGCAGAGAAGAATTAAGAGTCAATACTTTTGGGGAAAAAAATTGATTAATTAGTGGGATTGAATGGGGTTGGGAATAGAAAGAAGAAAATGCCAGAAGCAATATGACAATTAAATAATCTATGACACAAAAGTAAGTACATTTATAAAGCTATTTTCAAAATCTCAAGATATCATGATTAACTTAACAACCAAAATACCTTTTATGCTTAGTCTGTGTTGTAATGTAGGAAATTTGCTAACAATTTCTACATAGCAAGTTCCCCCAATCTCCAATGAAACAATGACCAAATCACCTGGTTTAACAATATTGGATGAAGGATAAAAATTGGCCAGGACACTGGGGAGAACTCTTCTGCTCTTCTTTGAAACAGTGCTGTGGAATCTTTTATGTCCACTCAAGAGGGCAAACGGGCCCTGGTTTAATGTCCCATCTGTGAAGACGGATGAAAGGATGGCCTTTTAAATTTGATTACCAGTAGCAGATCAACAACCTTGCCTGGAATTGCACTGCTGAGTGCAGCAACTTTTCTTCCCAGAGGTTTACTTAATCTTTTCCATTTGATTTGAAAATGTTAAATATTCACAATGTCCCCCAAAAGCCAGCTGCACTAGTTGGAATTCTGATACTTGCAAGCTCCCATGCTGTTCCATATCAAAAAATAAATGTAATTTAAAATAACAAAGTACTTAAAAGTCACCCCCTGAGCAACATGTCTCACATTCTGTTATTTTAAGGCTTTACTCAGATCTACAATGTTGCTCCTTTGCAGCATTTGCTACACAGTCAGTTTCACATTTAGCAAATTTAAAAGAGGCTTTTGCACTTGCGGCCAATCATTAAAAGAGAATTTAAATAATCCTTCTGGGGTAGTCATGAGCTTGCAAAGTAAATGTTAATAATTTTTGACGGCATTGTTCACCAATGACAGGTACGAGTTTCAGAAGTCAACTGGAGCTCCCCCAATGACTCAATTGGGCTCGGCGCCAACAAGGAATAAAAAAGTCCCACATTCAGACCCAAGTCCATTCCAGGTTAATTGATCTCAGTGAAAGTTTAAAAAAATACTGCAGATGTTGGAAATCTGAAATAAAACAGAAAATGCCAGAAAAACTCAGCAGGACTTACAGGATCTGTGGAAAGAGAAAAAGTTAATTTTTCAGGTGTGGGACCCTCCATCAGAACTGAAAAAGAGTAACAGGCCAACTTAGGAAGCAGAGGAAGTGGGTAAAGACAATGGGTGGAATAAAGGGAATTTCTCTCATGGGGTAAAATAACAGGGCAGTTAAAATAAGATTAAGCTTTTTTGTGTAATGTGTTGCTAATGCTCTATAGTCTGTCTGACATTGTATCACCTGACTATGCATAAAAAAGGAAAAGTAAAAAAGATAGCAAGCAAAAATGGCCAGTTCTCATACAAACTGAAAGAGAAAGCTACCTAAAGTTGGGGAATTTGATATCAAGTCCAGCAGGCTACAACATGCTCCTGTGGAAAATAAAATTGTTCCTCAAGCTTGCATTGAGTCTTATTGTAAGAGTAGGAAGCCTTGAGACAGAGAGATCAGAGCAGGACTGGGATAGTGAATCAAACTGGCAGCCAACCAGGAGTTCAAAGTCACTCCTGCATACTGAGCACAAGTGTTCGGCAAAGCATTTGGTTTCTCCAATGTGGAGAAGGCCACACTGTGAACACAAATGCAGTGCACTAGATTGGAAGAAGTATAAGTGATCCAAGCTTGGGTCGTGGTGTTGCTGCAGCGATTGGTTTCAACTGTCCCTGAGTTAGCAAAGGGAAACATTAGCTAATGATTCTTGTTGGAAGATTTATCCTGTGAGGATTGGCTCTGTTAAGTTTTTCTCTGCGTTAGCAAGTTCATAAATTAATGACAGCTGGAATCCAGGAAGACTTCTTTCACTAACAAAACGTGAAATTATGTGGCATGATAAACCAGCATGGTTAATGCAATGAAAGAGGTTTTACGAAGGAATGAATAAAAATTGTTACGAACAAACTATATTCAGTCCTATTACAAAAGCACCAAGGGAACATGGTGGATGGACTGTTTGATAGACTGAAGTATTATCATAAATCAGATTGCTCAGAAAAAGTTGAGGGAAAATTACAGCAGGTGTCCAAAAGTATTCTGGTAATGTATGAGCTCATCATTTAGCGTGGTACTTACTATGAGGTGGGCTGCTTTAAGTGCGGAAACAAATATCCAGGCTGCCTTGCTTGGTATGACCAAGGCACCTGGCACTCCAGCCATTACATTTTTCGTGCGGCAAGGTGGCAAGCCTTGACTTTGATTCAAGGTGAGCAGCATGCAAATCAGGAAGCAACACAATGAAATGCCTGTGGGCTTCACATCATGTTGCTATTAGAACCATTTCTAACTATAACAACAGATGTTTCAGTCCAAACAGTAATAAATCACCAAGCCCCCTTCACTGTCCTTCCTAAGACACAGGCCAAATATCCTAACCTTACATAATCTCATATTACATTGTGTTCTTTTATAAAGAAAGTTATTTTACTTTGCAGGGGAGGTTAGCAAAAGAACAAGAATTTTTAAATGCACAAATTGTTACAATCTGAAATACACCATCTGAAACATTCACAAAGCAGATTCCATATTGATTTTTGAAAGGGAATTGGATAACAAATTAAACTTTTCCAATGCTATGGGAAAACAGCAGGAAGAGTGGGACTATTGAATAGCTCTTTCAGAGAGCTAGCAGAGGCATGATGGGTTGAATGTGAAATATTATTCAATGAAGTAGACAAGAACAAAATGTACTCATTTGCAGGATACCTGACAAACAAAGCCATTCAGGAGATGTATAGTTTTGTTGACACAATAATGAAACATTAATTTTATTAAATAAGAGCACATTTCCTGTATTCTACGGACCCAATCCCAGTACAGATGGGTTGATAATAACTGTGGGGTACTTGTTCAGCATCTGGCTGCATCATGATTCTGATTTAAACTCACAATTGAGTCTGTTCCAGCAGGCAACCCTCAATGCAAAGAAGGGCAAGTTGAACTGAGTCACTTTCAAAATTAACTTTTCCAAAATGAGTATACAATCTCGATAGAAAGAAGTGTGACTATTTCTGCTTTTAAAAATAATATCCTGGCCAATTCTAGGCTACCAAAAAAACTAATAAGTTAATAAAATCTTAAGTTAAATTGAGAGAGTAAGTGCTCTGGGTACCATGTTTCTGGACTCTGTAGCCAAGACAGATAATGATGGCATCATGCCCACTGTTAGATTTTCCATAGCCATGACTCCCATAGCATGGCTCCCATAGTCTCAACTTTTGCACTGTTTGATTTAAGCCAAACCAGTTGGTGTGCTACACATGGCCTCCATATTACAGGCTAAAGAGAAGAAAATTAATTAGACTCTAGAGAAGCACTATAATAAATGGATCCATATTACAGAATACCTTGATATGGAGATTGGCTGAAGATGGAATTGGACTTAGCTGGATGCCTCCCAATTTATGCAATGGCTCTACACTCGGTGCACCTGCTTCTACAGTGGCCATAGAAGTATGACAAATGTACAGTTCAATCTGAAAGTGAAATCATGCATTCCTAGTGGCGGCTTTGATGTTGATTTAAGTTCCTATCACGGCACGGTGCAGTCTCCTGCACAAGGCAGTGCATTTTGAGTTCTTGTGATGAGGGGAACACTTGCAGGCTTTGTGTGAAAAGGCACGTGTACATACCGAGTAGATGTACAGAGTAAATTCTCAGCCCATGTAAGTCTAATAAACATGTTGTCAATTATTAATTAAATGACAGGTTACAAAATTTTTCATTATGCTGCTCAAATGTGTTTTTGAACACATTCCCACGAGCAGTTCTCTATTGCAGTAATATTATATAATTAACTTCTGATTGCTGAATAAACTTACGTTTTTTTTTAAACTAAAGTCGCCTGTAGCTATTATGTTAGAAGTGAGTGGGTGACAATTGCTGCTGACATTCTTCATTTATGAACTCGGCCCATCTTGTAATCCTTCTACAAATTCCCAGTTCCAATGTTCACTGTCGCAATATCACATGTCTGTAGGTGATTGGCAGTTGCATCATGGCTAGTCTTGTCTCTCTTGAATAAGCTAACTCTCAATGAAATCCAGATTTGTGTGTTTTGTAGCTTTCCGGTTCTTACCTTAGTGCTTTCATGTGCATAGAAAGAGGGTGTAAATGTGGGAGGCACAGCAGTCAAGTCTAATCTTGCCTTCAGCTAATTTCCATACAGATATTCTGCAACATGGATCAGTGCATTGTAAATAGGAGACTGAGCCTTGGTTCATCTTCTATGCTTTAGCCCATATACGAAGAGACCAGGTGTATCACGCTGACTGCTTTGGCTGAAATCAAAATGTTCAGTGCCAAATGGGGATCCCACCTGGGTTTTCCCATTTTGCTTGATGATGTGTGCATCTATAAGACCATAAGACATGGGAGCAGATTTAGGCCATTCATCCCACTGAGTCGACTCTGCCATTCGATCGTGGCTGATTTATTTTTCCCTCTCTACCACATTCTCTTGCCTTCTTCCCGTAACCTTCGATGCCCTTACTAATCAAGAACCAATCAACCTTTGTTATAAATATATCCAATGTCTTGGCCTCCACAGCTGTCTGTGGCAATGAATTCCACAGATTTACCACACTTTGGCTGAAGAAATTCCTTCTTATCTCTGTTCTAAAGGGACATCCTTCTATTCTGAGGCTGTGCCCTCTGGTCCTAGAATCTCCCATCACTGGAAACATCCTCTCCACATCTACTCTATCCAGGCCTTTCAATGAGAACCCCCCTTCATCCTTCTAAACTCCAGCGAGTACAGGCCCAGAGCCATCAAATGCTCTTCACATATTAACCCTTTCATTCCCGGGATCAATCTTGTAAACCTCCTCTGGAACCTCTCCAATGCCAGCACATCCTTCCTTAGATATGGGGCCCAAAACTGCTCACAATTCTCCAAATGTGGTCTGACCAATGCCTTATAAAGCTTCAGCATTACATCCTTGATTTTATATTCTAGTCCTCTCAAAATGAATGCTAACATTGTATTTGCCTTCCTTACTTGTCCCCTTTGACTCTCACCAACTTTTATTGAGGCACCATAGAAAGCATCCTTTCTGGATGTATCACGGCTTGGTACAGCAACTACTCGGCCAAGGACCGCAAGAAACTGCAGAGAGCTGTGGACATAGCCAGCACATCATGGACACCAGAATCCCCTCCTTGGACTCTGTCTTTACCTCTCACTGTCTTGGTGAAGCAGCCAGCATAATCGAAGACCCCCCCTACCCGGGTCATTCTCTCTTCTCTCCTCTTCCATCGGGTAGAAGGTACAGGAGCTTGAGGGCACGTACCACCAGACTTAAGGACAGCTTCTACCCCACTGTGATAAGACTATCGAACAG
>JARFYF010000059.1:19181966-19193480 GCA_030265395.1 Rhina ancylostomus | reverse complement strand
ATCCTGTCTCAAGGTTGTTGACCACAGAGTATAGCTTATTGAGTGCAGGCTTCATGTCCGTCTGTGGTGGGATGTAGACTGCCATCAGGATAGCTGAAGTGAACTCCCTTCTGGATCTGGAGACATCATTCTTTAACTTCAAAGCTTCTGAGCATGGAAGGGCTTTTAAGCAGAGTTCCAAAAGCAACAGTTTGTGCCCCTGTCATCCAAAAGGGAATGTTTTCTCCAGGGGAAAAAAAGCACACCAGCCCAGAGAAGATGCAGATAAGGGAAAAGGAGACAAATAGGATAGCTGAATCACTTATGTTGATTAAAGCATAGTGGCCTTATTAAAAGAATTTGACTAAACATACCAGGACCATTTGAATGAGGGTCACTACATTACCTATCAAGGAGAAGTTGATAGATTCCTCATCGTTTGTATTTGGGCTGAGGTAATTAGGATAGTGATGAACAATGGAGCATTTGCCAACACTTAAAACATAGATATTTAAATTCGTGCCTATAAGGTAAAAAATCAGGCAGTAACCGAGAGCTCTTCAAGGTAGATTCATCATGCTAGCCTTGCCTTGATATCTCAATTAGTTTAAGAAGATGACAACTGAACAAAAATAGCACTGCCCATGGCTGATGCTGTGACATTTCAGTACTTACAGTCTGACTGACCAATCCGGTGCAAGTGAATTATCCTGTGATAACTAAGGTAACTGTAGGTTCTTTATGAATTAATAAAACTGCTCTATCCCATGACCCTATGGATAACTTATGATCTTTACAAGAAGTTAAAATCTTGCAGCTCATTTGGTAAACACAATGTCAACTGTTCTCTGTGCCTTAAAATATATAATGGTCAATTCCCAATCTACACTGGGCAACTGATCGAGACTGAAATATTAGTTCGGGTTCTTTAATTGGCTTCTTAGTCACCCTAGAATCATAGAATGCACAACTTAGAAAATGGGCACAATCTATTGTCAGCTTTTGGAAGAAAAATCTAGTTAGTCCTATTCTTCATTCCTTCCCCATATTCCTAGAACATTTTCTTTAGCAATTATTATCCAATTATCTTTTGGAACCTACCACTGAACCTGTTTCCACAACCCTGAACTCTAAATCTTGACCACTTTAAGTTAACAGAAGGGAAAAGAATGCATACAGATATGTCTTCTTTATCTTTATTCCTCTTTCATTTCTGACTCTTTCTTCCTACAATTTCACACTGTTGCCATTTTTGGAGTTTGTTTGTCCATCATCGTCTGTCCCTAACTTCCACAGTTTCTTAAATTACCTTTCCCTCCCAGCCACTTTCTATTAAGATGTTATTCTATTTTTATCCAATTACTCCATCTTTACTGTTCACATCAGTACTTCTTTGGTGCCTTGGCTTTTCAAATTTCTCACTCCCAAATACTTTTCCCTGAGCCTTGCTGGATAGAGCATGTGTGCAAACACTGGGTGGGGATATGATTGATTTGGTTGCCATAGATGCTCACCACAGTGCCTATGTACAAACAATAAATATTTGGATGTGATTTTGGAAGAACCCATTACACCTTCAGGAGAGCAGCAATAGAGTAAGAGAGGAAAACGTTTAATTCTTAAAGTCAACTCTCACTCAAAAATAATTTTTCCAACCTTTAGAAATGCAAACGAAATCAAAGAATGATTCATATGGAGCACGGTTCTAAGTCAGTGAATGGCTTAATGAGCAGCAGAAAAGCCATCCCAATTCACCAATACAAAGATTGTTCATTACGATTATTCCTCCTCTGCTATCTGTTATTTTGGGGCATTACACCATCAAAGGGATATTAACAAGCTGAATATGGTCAAAGTGAAATGCAAAAATGTGCTAAATCCAACTTGGAGCAGGATTCTTTCCTCTGGAGTCCCACCTACTGTTTCAGCTCTCGCAAACAGGATGAGTCTTTCCTCCCTGTTAAGCAATCTGAATAAAATGTGCTTCAGAAATCTCAAATCCACTGGAATCCTCAGTGGAAATTGGCCCACAGCAAAAGCATAGCCTACATTCAGCAATTAAATCAGCAGCCTTGGTCTTCAGAGATTGAAAGATAAGTGTGTGGGTGTAGTGAAGAGGGATGGAGTTCTTTCTCAAAGTACGATTGATGTTGCCTGTCAGGGTAGTGCAGAAGTGCACCACTTCTTTTAAAGCCACCACATGCTCTATTCAACCTCAAGAAATGAGTCCTTAGTACTATTGCTAGGCTCAAAGTTTAAAATGAAGTAAAATTGCTAACTACAATTCCTTAAACTAACGTACTCTTAATATAGCCAAATTTAGAGGCACAACAATAAAGTACAAGCCAAAGGGTCACTTCCCTACCTCCTGGTGTCCAGTTACTAGATTAATTCTGGAATAGCCCATCAGCCAATCCTTCCAAATCAAAACAAGTAGCATCAATCATGAGATGTTGGAGTTAGGGATAAAAATGATTAAGTAACAAATAGAGGTGTGAAAATATAAATGAGTTCATTATTTGCTAGAGGACAGACCAGGACAGTTCTAGTTCCTCCTTTGTGCTGAGTTAGCTGATCACAGCTTGAAAAGTAATTAGGGTGGTATAATTTTACTTGGGAAGATCTCAAACAGAGATTGTTTGCTGTTCAGAGACTGTTGCTAAAAAGAAAATATGTGTTTGCTTGTGTACATATACAAACTATTGGTCATGGACTGGAATATGGTCAAGCTGCAGTGTTCCATAACCTCTTTCCACGGTCAAATACCTTGCATCGTATGGGCTTTCGCAAAGGCCAGTTCCTGATAACAGAAAAATTCACCTCGTACTATCCAAGTAAGGGAGAATAACCATTGTTTTAAATTTTCCTTTAAACTATAAGCTAACCAAAACCCACAGGATTTTTTGAATGTGTCTTACATGCACAATATTTACAAAGGCAGTTTACACTGTGTAACAGAAAAAACCTAAATCTCAGGATTATATATTATAGGTTCATATGCTGTCTCAGAACTGTGTGAATCATAAATTATTGCTTGTCTCTCAAGGCAGAACACAGAATGAATAATCTTTGCTTCTTAATGTATTGCAAAGCCAACAGAAATAGCTGAGAGGTCATAGGATTGGCATCACTACTTCCTGATTTACCTTAGCTCCTTTCCTAATCTTTCCTATGTTGATGTCATTCTGCACAATAGCTATGGCCCATTAAACCTCGGGATGAGGATATCTTATTGTACCATTGATTATAAAGATCATAATGCTTCAGAGATTAAAACTCAGTTACTGGCTGCAGTTTAACCAACTAGTAGCCATTAGACTCTGAAGTGTTTTAAGCAAGAGAAGGTTGAAATGGATTGGACAGTCTATGATAATTACTCTCTTGTTCCCAGATATTTGTGCTAAAAATACTAAAATGTTTTTGTATGATACATGCATTTAGTTTGCACTCTGTTTGGCACGGAAACTCCAATGAGAAACAATGACAATGTGTAAAATTAGGCTGAACTTTCAGCATGTTCTGTTGTGCTCTATTTATAACAGAAAAGTTAACCCTTTCAAAATAAATGGATTCACATCTCTGCTGAACTGGCAAAGGAATTCTCACAAGAGACTTAAAAGTTTCAGTGCTACCACTGCTATGTAATTTCACATCCAGAACCTATTTCAGTTCTCTTGGGTGGAAAATAAATCAAAAGCCTTGAAGGTTACATTGCAAGACAATAGTGAACAACCATTTAATGTTTCTATATCATATTTCTCTAATAGAAGCATTAAGCACTTTAAAATAAATGCTTAGTTAAAACAGAAAAGGAATTTCAGATAGACAACTTAAGGATTTATTCTCTATTCAGACAGATTTAATTAAGCATCCAAAGATTTTTGGGATCCTGGGAACGTCAAAGCTGAACAAAACCTATTGCAATGTTAAATTAATGTGGGTGCATCACCTGCAGTGCTCAGTGAAAAATTTCACTGTGATTTTTTCTTATTATTTGTTTAATCTGCTCAGTGATGTGAAAACTAATTTGCAGCAGCTCAATGAAACAAAGTGAGGCTTTGTCAGAAGAGCACATTATAAAATGTTTTAGCAGATGCTAACTATGACATTGGTTAAGATAAGAAAATTTTTAAAAAGCCGGAATTATGCACGTGGACCCTCAGACCTACTGAACAAGTCAATAAAATTGTGATAGGTATTCCACCTCATCCAGTTTCCCACCCAGATCCACATTCTTTGATTCTTTTCATCTTCAAGATTATGTCAATTTCACCTTGCACCTATACACAACAAACGAATACTCACAGCCATCTAAAGCACAGAATTCTAGAGATTCATAAGTCTCTGAGTAGAGAAATTTCTTCTCATCTTAGTCCGATGTGGCCAACACTTTGTTTACTCCAACTATGCTTCTAAGCCTACATTTTCAGCCTGGAAGTTGCTTCTCAGCATCAACCCTGTCAATCCTGGAGACAATTTGAATCATAGAGTCAAAGAGTCATACACCATGGAAACAGGCCCTTCAGCCCACTGAATTTATACTAATCCTTCACTAGTTCTGTTTTTATTGTTCCATCATTCTCATCATCTCCCCCGAATTCTAGCTTGCACATACACACTAGGGGCAATTTACAGCAGCCAATTCACCAACCAATCTGCACATCTATAGGATGTCAGAGGAAAGTGGAGCAACCAGAGGAAACCCACATTTCATCCAGAAAACACCAAAGGTTGGATTGAATCCAGATAGCAGGAGCTGAAGAGCAGCAACTCTATAAACTGCAACACTTTACTGCCCTTGTTTTGCCGCTGTGCCCTACTGTGCTATTGTGCCACCCTTATATAACTACATGGGATCTATCTCACACAGTGGCAATTCCATCATAAACTAGATAGCCATATTGAGTTGACATTGAGATAAGCTTATTTTTACACATTTTTATGGAGACTGATCCTAGCAAACCTGACAACAGATACACACAATCTAACATTCAGGAATGTCAATAGAAGATTCTGACAAAACCCAAAGGGCACACAATCCAACACTTAAGAGCTGATGTAAGGTCCCATCATAGAACAATACAGAAATAATTCAACACTGAAGAAAACCAATGGCAATGTAGTGCCAGAAGATCTTGCAATGAATCAGAAATTTATGTCTTCATGTTGGCCAAGATGAAACACTAAACCAGGCAAAACTAAACTTGTTACGTACTCCCACCTCTTCTTTAGCCACCAAGATGAATAGCTAGAGTCAACCGCAAAGATATATTAACTTAATACGCATATGAGGGAAATGGAGGATGATTATGCGAAGCATTAACACCAGCATAAAGCAATTGGGCCAAGTGGCCTGCTTCTGAGCTGTAATCTCTAATGCTCTATACATCATCTAGTTATTTTTTCCAAATGGGAACTGTAACCACAATAGGGAATTAGCAGACACGAGACCTAGCCAGCATAACCAGGATTTCAGGCGAAGTCACAGCTGTTGATCAACAGGTTCTACCTCCCAACTCTTATCCCCTTTCCACCATCCCTTTGTCTCTCACTCCAATATGAAGAGATTCCCAGTGACATTCCAGATTCAAATTAAATGAGAAATGAGATGCAGTCATGGTTGTCCTGATGTCATAGGGGAAATACACTTTAGAAAAGTCTCCTACCTACATGGAGTGAGCTGATCTTAGCCAAGCAGAAATTAGGTGGGGACAGTGGCACAACTAGTAGAGCAATTGCCTCACAGGGTTTGTGGCTCAGGTTCAATCCTGGCCTCTGGTGCTGCATATGTGGAGTGTGCACGTTCCCTCTTATGATCTCATGAGTTTCATCCAAGTGCCCTGATATGCTCTCACATCCCACAGACATCCTGGTTGGGAGGTTAATTGGGTAGTATAAATTGCTCCTAGTTTATAGTCAAGTGGTAGAATCTGGGGGCAGTGATGGAAATGTGAGAAGAATAAGTTACAGGAAAAATTAGGGGTATCAGATTGCTCCAAGAACTAACATGAACTTGATGGACTGAAATGCTCTCCTTCTATGTCATAAGGAAATACGGAATTTCTAAGGGTCAAGGAGTCAAATACAGTACATAGCAGTCTGTTACAGATTACCATTCGTAATTATAGTTGGAAAGTTATTATAGGAGAGAGGGAGCCTTGCTAATTTATTCCCTATCCTTTCTCTAGCCTGTGAGCTGTGTGTCCAGTTATAGAACTCTGCCATGAGATGAGATAATGCAAACTCAGTACAGAAGTGGCATCAAACCTGGGATCTTTCAACACTACAGAAAAACTCTCAACAATCAATTTCAATCCAAAATTGCTCTTCCCTCCCAAGGACTACAGCTGAATTACAGATTGACATCTTGGTGATGGTCTCATGTGTTGCTCATATGTTTGCTTCCAAATGTTTACAGATCCTGGAATATAGATAAAACCCTGAGCAAAAATCCACAGGAACAGCGTCTGGAGCTATTGGGATTGGATGCCACAAAAATGACTTCCACTATCTTATTTCTTTAAGCTGGCATTTGGTGGCATAATTCTCAGCAAACTCATTGGGCTTTTAACAGAAATCAACTGAATCCATTTTCAGCTATGTGTGGATCATGCATCATTCATTCGTTCATTGAAAAAGTGGAGCAAGCTTTCATTAGCTATACAGTCATTAATGTTACAATTCCAGCACAATCAGGATGCAAAATTAGTCTAAGATATCTAGCATTTGTACAATGTAAGAGGCAGAATTGATAAGGTCATCAAGAGTTGCAAATATGGTAAGTATTGTTCATTAATATACATTTACAAGATTGTAACACATAGTTAATAGCATAGAGAAATTCTTCCATCTATATTACACTACATGCTTTACATATGAGCACTTTGTGTTAGAGACAATGCATGCTGTTCTATCATCCTTAGTTGTGATAATATTGCCAACATTCAGGAGTTTGTTTGATACTATGGGATTTGAATAGAAATTTCAACTTAAGGATAAAAATTTATAAACTAAGGCACTGGTAAGATTAGGACAAATGTAGGTCAGTAAATATAGGGGTAATAGGTGAATAGAACAGGGTAAGTTAGGATACAGAGAATGGGCTTTAAAGTATGAACATAAATACTCTTACAAATAAATTACTAGTCTCCCAGTTCATCACAGAGTGTTCAGAGGGGATTTATTAATTTGGCATCAGTGTGGTAGAAGGCTAGGATGAACAGAAAGGGCGAAGGAGTAAGAGAGAAAGTGGGCAGGTAACAGAGTTGCAAGGGAAAAGGGAAGAAGAGTGGGAAAGAAAGTAGAAGGAATCAGGAAGGCGGTGTCTTGGCAGGAAA
Source organism: Rhina ancylostomus (assembly GCA_030265395.1). Lineage (NCBI taxonomy): Eukaryota > Metazoa > Chordata > Chondrichthyes > Rhinopristiformes > Rhinidae > Rhina > Rhina ancylostomus. Next base: position 19,186,164 of record JARFYF010000059.1, on the reverse strand, counting down.
GAGAGAGGTAAGGCAAGGTGCAACAGAAAATATAGGGTTATAAGGCACGGCTAGATTAAAGGTCATGGCAACGTACGCAATGAAACTGAACTGCTGAAGAAAAAGGGACACAAATTCATGAATTATGGGACAGCATGATATGGATTTGTGGGGAGATGGAAGGGCAGAAGATGAGTGCAGAATGAATTATAAGCATCAGATCATCAGGCAGATGAATGTGGCTAATGTAACACTTATTTTCTTTGCCAATCTGAGTTTTGGCTGCTGTCTCCTCCAGCAAAGGAAGTAAAGGAAAGAGATAAAGAGAGGACAGAGATAAAGAGAGGAAGGAAAGAAAAGAACAAGCAGAGAAAGGGTCCTTTCAGGATTATCTTGTTAATATGACACACAAGACCCATATAAACTATGAAAAACAGCAGCAAAAACCGTTCTCACGGTTGGGCAATATGAAATTAGACCCATAGTAACCATGTGCTACTAAAATATAATATTGGTATGCAGAGGTCTATTACTGTGTAACATTGCCATGCAGTACAAACAAGCACAGATCTATCACTGTGTAATATGGGGGCATGGTACCGAAGGCTACACATCTGTTACAGTGTAATATTGCTCAGTGCAGGCCTACAACAGTGTAGCACTAGGATACAATGCTGGTGGGCACAGACCTATCACTGGATGATAAAGGGGTATGGTACAACATGAACAGATCTGTCACTGGATAAAATTAAGATATAACACATGTTGGGACAAGTCAGTCAATATCCAACATAGGGTAAAAGTTATCACTTTATAAAACCATGTATGGTATGTATAGGTATGTCAATGAAACACAGGCATACTATATTATTAAATACAAGACAGTCACTGTATAACACACAGATGTAGCATTGATGAATACATGTCTGTTGATGTATGATAGATACTATAATACTATGTAGGTGATTATGTCGCTTACAATGCCAGAATAAATATATTTGGATTACAGGTTTGTCACTATATAACACTGGGGGTACAGTACTAATGGGTGAAATCTGTCACTGTATGACACTGAAGGTACAGTATTGGATGATACAGAACTGTCACAGTATAAAACTGTGTTATGGTACTAGTGAGCAAAGATGTGTCACTATATACTGTATCACTAAGATACAATATGGGGGATCAGAGATGGTGGGAGTGGAGGTCTGTTGATGTATAAGGCATGGAACTGGTGGATACGGATGCAGGTTAGTCACTCTGCAATATTGGAACATCGTATAGGTCTGACATGCATCGGCATGGAATACACAACCAGAGGGTACTGATCACAGAAGTACTGCACTTTGAATACAGATCTGTTACTATAAATAAGAGTGTAAATTGCATATATTTTTATAATCAAAATACAAACATTTCAGATTAAAATCTCAATGTAACACACAGAATGCATTGCAACAAACATCTCAAGGTCATAGATTCTCCTGGCACTACACGTAACTATTTATAACATTTCTAACCATACATAATGCAGCTTGGTTGCTCTGTCAACCATATTTTCCTATGATTTTCAAGTGGATTTTCCAGCATGGAGCAATACGTAGGATCAGCTAATAGCCAGAATCACTAATCTTGCAAATATATAAATTGCTGTGGAACTTAAAATTTGACAACGTTCATTAACCACATGTTAAAAAGAAAGCATGTTGACTTTGGCCTGTCTTATTTCCCTTATCCTCTGAACTGCAATGTAAATATCAAAGGGATTTGAAACACAGGCTTTTTTTTAATGTTGGATTTTCAAAGCTTCTAAGATCTTTCAATTGTCATGAGAGTTTTGTTTTAACCTTAAGCTGATCTCTGGAAACTATTCACCAAAAGTGAAACTTTACACCTGACTCAGAAACTACTGCACTCAACTGTGGACATCTTTAGCGCAATCCAAACAACTACCCAACATGGCATCCCAACCAGGCTCCTTGGCTTCATTTATTTTCTGCTGCTTTTCCACATTTTTGATTCATTATGACCGTATTTTTCTAAATACTCTCATTTTGTTCTTACATTTAGTTATTATTAGTGAGTGATAATTCACAATTTGATCTGAATCGAAGAATCATAAAAACGTACAGGACAGAAACAGGTCCTTTTGGCCCACCTTGTCCATGCCAACAATGCTGCCTGTCTACTCTAATCCCATTTGCCCACATAGGACCCATATCCCTCTCTGTCTTTCCTACCCAAGTAACTGTTCAAAATACCTTTTAAACATTGTAATTATATCTGCTTCCACCACCTCCTGAGGCAGCTCATTCCAGATATATACCATCCTCTGTGTGAAAAACTTGCCCCTCAAATCTCCTTAAAATTTCCCCCTGCTATCTGTAGCTTCAAGTTCTAGATTCCCCTGCCCTGGGAATAAATATTCTGACTGTCTATCCTATCTATGCCTCTCATAATTTTGTAAACCTCTATGAGGTCAACGCACAGCCTCCTATGTCCCAGTGGGAAAAAACCCAACCCATCCAATCTCTCCTTATAACTACAGCCCTCCATTCCAAGCAACATCCCAATAAATCTCTTCTGCACTCTCTCTATTGCTTGCACATCCTTCCTGTAGTGTGACCAGAACTGTACACAATAATCCAAGTGCTGTCTAACCAACGTTTCATACAACTGCAACATGATATTCCAACTGTTCTACACAATGCCTTGGCCGATGGAGGCAAGCATCCCAAATGCCTTTTTTAAAACCTGTCCTACTCTGTCCCCTTGTGGTACCACTTTCAGGGAGTTATGGCCTTACAACCTCAAGGTCTCTCTGTACATAAACTCTCCTAAGGTCCCTGCCATTTACTTTATATATCCTTGACTTCCGGAAGTGCACTACCTCACTTGTTTGGACTAACTTCCATCTGCCATCGCTCCACCCAACTTTCCGGCTGATCTATGTCATATTGTATCTTTAGGCAATCTACTTCGCTATCTATGACTCCAGCAATTTTCATGTCATCTTCAAACTTAATAACCACAGCACCTACATTCTCATCAGTCATTTACATATATTACAAACAACCAAGGCCAAAGCACCAATTCCTACAGTACGCCACTGGCTATAAATTTCCAGTCAGAAAAACACTCATTCGCTACTACTTTCTGCCTCCTATCACCAAGCCAATTTTGTATCCAGTTTGCCAACACACCTTGGATCCCTTGTGCCTTAACCTTCTAGACCAGGGCCTTGTCAGAAGACTTACTAAAGACATGTAAACCACATTTACCACTCTGCCCACAATAAATTTCTTAGTTACCTCCTCAAAAAATTCAGTCAAATTTGTGATACTTGATCTCCCCTGCACAAAGCCATGTTGATTCTTCCCCATCAGTCCCTGTCTTTCCAAATGAACATATGAGTCACAGAATCATACAGCATGAAACGGACCATTTGGCCCAACTCAACCACGCCAAGCAGAGAGCACCCTCCTCTATTAGTCCCATCCCTCAGCAATTGGTCCATAGCTTTCTATGCCTAAGTGATTCAAGTGCTCATCTAGACACTTCTTAAATGCTGTCAGTGACCCAGCTTCAAACACTCTCTGAGGCAGTGTATTCCAGATATTTACCACACTCTGGGTGAAGAAGGTCTCTCTCTTATCCCCTCTAAATCTCTTACCTCTTAACCTAAATCTACGTCCTATAATTTGACCAACCTCTAATATGGGAAAAGTTACTTGCAGTCAACCCAATCTATACCCCTCATAATTTTATATACCTCAATCATGCCCCCTCTTAACCTCCTCCACTCCAGGGAGAACAGAGCTTCCTTCTCTAGCCTCTCCTCAAAACTGAACTGCCACATCCTGGTGAACTTCATCTGCACTTTCTCCAGTATTATCACATCCTTCCTTTACCTTGGTGACCAGAACTGCATCTAGTAGTCCAGCTGAGATGTGACCAAGGCTTTATAGTCAGAGTATAACCTCACTGTTTTTATATTCAATGTCTGACTAATGAAGGCCAGTATCCCATGTGCCTTCCTAACCATGTTATTTACCTATGTTGTCACCTTCAAGGATCTATGGATTTGTACTCCGAGGCCACTATGTTTCTCAATACTCCCTAAGACAGAGAGCCATAGAGCAATACAGCATGGATACAGGCCCTTTGACCCAATGAATCCATGTCAACCACAATGCCCACCCAGCTAGTCCCAATTTTC
>JARFYF010000059.1:19112428-19137942 GCA_030265395.1 Rhina ancylostomus | reverse complement strand
GGAGGACATTTTGGTATATAACTCTCCTCAGAGACTGAAATTCTTAAGATAATCATATCTGGAGCACTGCGATAGGGCTAAAGTGGTAAAAAGTTCCTTGTTCACCATTTCACCTATTTCCAACTGAATTGTTGCTGTTTAATCACAGAGGAAGCTTTGTTTGCTTGGTGTTACACCTAAATTTTCGAATTATTGCCAGTGACCACAGGAGCATTTGGCTGCTGAGTTCAATGGGAAGTAACCTTGAATAAAATTAATGATTTTATTTTGGTAAACTGAGAAGTACATAGAAATGCATTGCTCAGGAACAAAGATTGACTCAAGGGCAATAAACCTTACACCTGAGGTTGGGTAGGTAAGTCGCAACATAAATACATTTTACTTCTGAGATTTATTTTTATTAAAGACAAATATAAAATTGTTGGAGGAGTTAGAAATAGCATAAGGACAATCAAATTTTAAAGAGCTAGCTTGTAATTTTTCCCTTCCCTCTTAAAGAAAATAACTGTGATGAGGATGAATACTGCAAGACCGGTGTTGTCATCGGGAGTTCAATTGACTGGAATGGCAAGGGGGAAGGAGGGTGTGAAATGTACACACTCTACTAACTAAGCTGTGAAAGTGAACCGGGATTATCAGAATTAAATATTTTGTCACAGAGTCATCTTGACAAGTACTTGAATCACCAAGGCATGGAAGGCCAAAGACCTAATATGGGTAAGTGAGATTAGTGTAGATAGGCACAATGGAGGCATGGATGTGGTGGGCCAAAGGGCCTGTTTCTGTGCTGTACAACTCTATATATTTTGTCCTTTCAAACAGAGAGAACACTGGCCCCATCCGACAACTACATAAAACTGACACTGCGACTGCAATCAGACAAAGAGTCTGGAAACCGGAATGATTCAGGCTTTGGATTTTTATGTACACCACAAGTGTGTTTCTTCATTCAGGTAATGTGCCAAGCTCAAGATGATTTTCCTTGAAACCAAAAAGCAAACATTAGATTCAATGGATGTTGCTTGGATTTGACAAGGACTGGAAATGGCGCACGATTGCTGGGGTCATTTTGATCTAGATATGAACAAGATCTGAATGGACAATGGAGCACAATACTGGATTAGGTAATGCCACACAACTTTGGGTCTAGTAAACTGAGAAGTACAATTACTAACTCAGGAAGAGCATCAAAACAACTAGTTAATTGGTAAATTAAATTTAATATGAAGAATTGGGAGGTGATGCTTCTTCCGACAAAAATATGATTCAAAAAATTACTTCATTGGAAGAATGTAAAAGGAGAGTACTAAAGTACAAATACACAATTCCATGATGGCATGAATTTTACAAGGGGCACAGAATGTAAGAGCACAGAAAGAACGATATTTGTACAATACATTGTAAAATACTTTAGATGCACCATCTGTGAAGGGACATTAAAGCCTTAGAGTGTGTCCAGCGTAGATGAGCAATGATAGGAATGGAGAACTTGAGATACCAAGGCCAGTTCATTGAAGCAGAGAGGGTCAAGAAAACAAATTACTGGAGGTTTTTAAAGTTATAAAGAACTTTGAGAGAATGTACTGGGAAAAACAATTTCCTTTCATGCGGGGATTGTGATACATAGAACACTACTGCACAGGAACAGACCTTCAGCCCACAATGTCTGCGCCAACCATGATGCCATTCCAAATTAATTCCATCTGCCTGCACATGGTCTATATCCCTCCATTCCTTGCCTGTTCATGCGCCTGTATAAAAGCCTCTTAAACATTGCTACTAGTATGGGTCATGGGTTTAAAATAATCAGTGAGAGTCAGGAAGAGTTCCTTGAGAAGGTGGTTGTTGACAGATAGAATTCTTTGACAGGTATAGTCAAGCAGAAACCTTTAAATACTGAAACAGAACTTTGGGGTATTGCGACCAGTCATTGATCATTCCAGCATAGAGATAAAAAGGCTGAATGGCCTCTCTTTATGCTATCAATATTTTTAGCTCTAGGGACCATTTAGTTCCTTTTGTTGTCATCAGTCACTCACCTATGTACCCTGCAGTCTCACAGACTAACATACATAGCAACCAGTCAAAGCAATGGAGCAGTAATAACCAGCACGCCACTAAACAAAAACTAATTTAGTGTAATTAGATTTAAATTAAGTATTCCCCAGCTAAGTTACAAATTGTAGAATATTGTACAGCACACAGGGAGGCCATTCGACTCAATGTACCTGCACTAGTTCTGTGAAAAGCTACCTAATTAGTCCCACTCGCCCAGCTCTTTCCTCATATTTTTCCTTGTTATGTATATATCTAAATCCCTTTGGAAAGTGAAGATTGAATCTGCTTCTCCCACCCTTTCAGACAGTACATTCTAAACTACTACAAATCACTGAGTAAAAAAATTCTGCTCAACTCTTCCTCAGGCTTTTTTGCTTATTTCTTTAAATGGAGCAGGATTTTTAGACCAGTAAGGAGCATTCTCTGATTATAAGTTTTTCCAAACTATGTGGCACAAGAATCTTTAACTGACAAAGTAGGAGATAAAACCACGGTCAGAAACTTTTACTGGAGCTTCATTTATCCAGTGTCCACAGGATCTGTGTGCTACACTTAAGACATACGTCAAAGAGACATAGATGGAGGGTGGGGGAAGCACTGTAGAGTTGGACTCAAACTGAAAAAGTAGAAAATATTTACATTTATTTAGTACCTTTTACAATCAAAGGATGTTTGCTGAGATTCTTGGTGATGTTTATTCTAATTCTTGGTGATGTTTATTGGTCAGGAGAGCAGAGGGAACTCTACCTTTTCAGAATAGTTCCATAGAATCTTTTACGTCTGGTTGATTTGGGCCTTGGGTTAACATCTCATCCAAAGGCTGACACCTCTAACAATGCAGCACCCCTTTACACTTCACCTTCAACATTTAGGGCCTCCATCAGGTGGTGTTGCCAACTCTACTGGTCATATTCACAGAGGATTCAATCTTTGACTTTGTGCCTCCAACCATCTCTCCCAGGTGAACAAGTCTCAATCTGGAATTTTCTTTAACAGGTCTGGTGAAAAAATGTAATTTCTACCCTTTGGCTTTTCTCCTAGTTTTGCTTGCAGCAGTATCTGGGAGATTAATGTTTAATTCCTAGAGACGAGAGAGTTAGTGATCCTGCTATCAGGAAGGATATTACTGTCATGAGATAGAACTATACTATGGACTAAAGCACTTCTCCAGGGTTTGTGCAGCCATAGGAATTTTGGTCCCATAATTTTGAATTTTCACCAGAATATCACAGTTTCAGCGTAAATCAGATGAACAGATCAGCTTTAAGAGGAATGTTGCACATCTAGCAGCTCAGATTTGAAGGAGTTCACTGGCACAAAGTCAAGTCCATTGTGAGTGTTTCATGCATCCATTATTCTATGGGGAAATATTTCTTTCATTCGCTAATCTTATTTGAAGCATGCCCATTTTAAATCCTCAGATCTTGCAATCCAACTCTCATCACTTGTCAACTGCCCAGCCTATTGATCCCCTTATGGATTACACTAGCAAGGATGCTGGTCTATGTCAGGGAAGAACTCTAAAACAAAAAGTTAATGAAGCTCAAGTATTTTCCCCCAAATGAAAATGTTAAATATCGTTAGGATATGTTAAGGAGCTTAGAATTAATGAGAATATTACTAACTGAATTTTGAAAGGCATCTCTGCAGTTATTTATATGTTTTGAATTTTTCATTTTGCCCTCCCCTTCCCCCCCCAGATTTTTGGTAGAGTGAGTTCCAGACTTCCACCACCCCTTATATGAAGAAGTCCTCCCTCACATCACCCCTGAGTGAAACAGCGTTAATTTTAATATTATGTCCCACTATTCTGAACTTACCCCAAAGAGAGAAAATGATTTATTTCTATCTCAGATCTACTTTGTTCAGTAGTCTTCTTTCATAACCCTGGCTGAAGTGGGGTTCCATTTGCATTTTCAATATTTGCCCAGGTTGCTGTTCTTCATAGGCTTGCTGGGATTGAGAGATCGAGGGATGGCAATTCAAACTTGGGCACCACGTTCTCCCATGGTCGATGGTGAAGAAAGCATCATGGTCTGTCTCACTGAGTCACTATCAATGCCTTCAACCAAAATTGCAACACTGCCATAGGCAGCAGATCTGTCCTCAAATAAAATGTAATAAACAACAAAACCAAAAAAGTCACTGCCAGAGGCCCACAGCTGGAAGAGCAAAGTTACAAAGGCTATGCAGATGACTTGGTTGCTCCATCTCTCAAAATCCTCCCTGGCTTCCCTGAGACAGACATGGACCATCTACATTATATTGATATTCCATAACTGATTACGCAATATAATGTTACCTCAGTTTTTAGACTGGTCATAAAACATCCTGAAGACTTGCCTTTGCATCTGATTGCTGGTACAGGACATGAGAACCTTGCATTTATATATTGCCTTTAATGTAGTTCTAATAATCAGCTAGCATAGAGAGAACAGGCTGAATGGCCTCCCCTCATTCTGTAAACGTTTTCAGTTCTGAAGATTATCAGGTAAAATTTGCCATTAGCCAGGTGAAAAAAAAGCATCCATGAGCATAGACTTGTTCAAAGAGCGAGGATTTAAGGAGACAGAAGTGGAGAAGTTTAGAGAAGGAACCTAGAGCTTAAGGTCTTTGCAGTTGAAGCCAGAGACATTGATAGTGGGGGGATTAAAATTAGGAATATGCAAGAGATGAGAACTGGAGGAGTGCAGATATCTTGAAAGGCAGGAACAGAATAACTACTTGCTTACAGTGAGAAACACTTCCTGTTATGAAAGCTCATTATCACAGAAATGAACTGTGTGCTTGGAAGTGGGGGAGGAGAGAGGCCAGGTACCTCCGTGCCACTCAGAGTACTCACAGACCAGAGCTGTTTGACATTAACTGGGCAACACACTGGAGAATATTCTTTTGGCACAGTCATCTCACGCCTGTTGTAACTGCCAAAGACAGTTGGTAAATTTGTATCAACTTGCAGAGTGCCACAGTCAGGGGCTTCATTAGGAGGCTGTACAAGCACTGATGATTAATGGTTATTTTTCCCTTAACCGCAGCTGGTTATTTTTTTTAACAATACACTTGGACCCAATTGCACAGGGTTGTGGCAGTCACTTATGTCTTTAACCTCAGCAGCACACTGGGAAAGAAAATTCAAACCCATGATTACTTTATTTGTCGTACACAGTGCCTCCAGCTTAATTGCATACCATCACAAGTTGCCCATTATAAGCAATTGAGTGGCTGCTGATCCAATTATACAGAGAAGCTCAAATGATCTCAGTTCACTACTGTCCAAGGGTCACGTTTTCATTTATTTCTTTTATTCTTGCAATGACCCAGAGGGTGAGTGAGTCTAAAAAACTGTAAACCCATTATATTGGGAATACTCTGAGTTATGCCATTGCTGCCTGGCAGGAATATTTGCCTGTCAACTTCATTTTGTTAAGATTTGTTGGTTCCCAGAAGTCTAACAGCAGCCATGGCTCAGTGATTGCATGCCTGCTGTGAGCCAGAAGTTCATGGACTCAAGTACCACTCCAAAGGCTATATCACGTAAGTGAGCATGGCACTCCAAGGTAGCATCAAGAATGCTGCACTGTCAGAAGTGCTGTCTTTTTGACCAGATTTTAAATCAAGGTCCTGACTGCCATCTCAAGTGTATATAATAGATTCTAAAACACTGTAAATATTTTTTTAAGCCAGGCAGCAGTTGGAGTTAATGCTTCAAGCTGATGATGTCTTTTTAGAATATTTCCAGCATTTTCTGTTTTTATTTCAGGATTTCAAACATCGGCAGTATTTTACTTTTGTATATAATATATTCAGTTTTTACAAACATGATATTCTGTAAATTGCCTTATCATATTTTAATAGCATTCAACACCATTGTGTCACCCTAACAGTAATTTTAAAAGTTCTATAAATATTGCAATATTTGGTTGCGAGGCTCTGAGAACTAGGTTTTTGGATTCCTTAAGGAACACAGCACCAATTCAGTTTGTTTTGATCTATTGCAAGTTCTTGCATCTGCTGGCATTTAGTCTTTCAGGTGTGATCTCTGAATGCATACTATAATCTTGCAGCACTCTTTCAGCTAATGGGGAATGCCTTTTCTTTGAATAGATTGCTTTGATGGGAATAGGTTGGAAAGACCTGAATAGGCTGGTGATGAACAGTACCCATTTTTGTAGAAGATGGTCATGAAGACCCTCTAGCATGACAGCCATGTACTTCTGGCAGGAGGTTGCCACAGAGATCTCTATCAGACCAATACTACATTGTGTTGTGTGCTTTGGGAAAGCCTACGATTGGAGCAATTTTCCTATTCCTGCTTTGCCTGTTCCCATGGGCTGAATAAAAGTAGCAGATAAAGTCTCCACTCCTTGAGCACGGGGCTTGGGTGATCTCCATAATGCAGCGATGATCAGCAAACTGTGAAAAATGGCATAGTTCAGTGACAGTGGCCTGAAATGATCCTGGAGCTATGAAGTTAAGACTAACCATGATCTTGACTTCCGTAATCAAAATAGTCCAGGCACATCTGTTAGTCTGTATTTGATGTTGCAGCAAGCAGCACTGAAGACGGAAGATAGACTGAGTATTGGCCTTTTGAATTTTGTCCATTGCTTTATTGGTGATAAGATTTGGAAGAGTGTTACTCTTGAAGAAAATCCTACTGCAAAGGATAAATTTCCTACTGAATGATAAGACCCTCGAAAATGGGCACAATATTACTCCAGGATAAGCCTATTTTCAACAGCACAGAAGCTTATTTTCAACAGCACAGCACCGTTTATATTTAGTTGTGCAAAGGAATTGCTAAATCCAAGAATTCTCCCACCCTCAACTAGCACCATAAATATTGGATTAACTGATCATTCTTTTATTTGCTGTTTTTTGGACTTTGCTTTGAGCAAATTGACTGCAATGTGGCAAAAATCATTAAAGTTGAAAACAAAAAGACAAGGTCTTTACTCCTCATCAAGAGGTACAAGCCTTATTCAGAGTTTCGTAAGCCTCCGTTGGGTCTAAAGTGGTACTGGGTCAACAGGCAGGATTTAGTACTTCACATGGTTTTAATTGCAGGTTGGCTCTTGATAAGAGCAGTCTGTAAAATGAGACAGTATGACTAATGAAGACTTGCCTGAACTGTGAATTCTGCCAGAATTACTTAGCCTAACTAAATTTAACATAGCCTAAATTAAGACATCTTCAAAAATGGATGAAAAGAACAATGACAAACCAGAATATCATTGTAATTCAGGCAAATAGCAAGCATCCATCAGGCTAACCTTGTCTGGCTCCCTGATTGCNNNNGTACCTCATCAGGATCTAACCATTATCAATCCTTCCAGAGGCCCACAACTATTAATGGCAGGAGCAACATTTATTATCCATTCCTAATTACCCTCTGAACTTCCTAGGGCATTTCAGAAGATGGGTTAGAGTCAACCACAGATAGCCTAGACTGGGACAGATTTCATTTGCTTACAGACTTTAGTGAATTGGGTGGGTTTTTACACCAATTTGCAATTCCATGGTTATGACTACTAATAATGGGCCTGGTGTCCAAGCAAGTTTGGACCTGTAGTGACTCCAGCTCTTTCCAACTCCGCAACAGTTATACATGTTGAAAGTTCCTTGAAGTTCCACTGGTTAGGCTGCCTGAAGTATTAGTCAGAGTTTGGGTATTGTAAGCATGAATAAATTTAGGGCTGGAAGTGACTGCAGTGACTCATTTACAAAAGAGGCCCCACCCAATTTTCCACGAGACCAGTCATCCACACAGGTTGGGTGTGGACTTCTGTTCTTCTAAACTGGTTATCATTGCACCCATTTTGCACTTGGAAAACATGTTGTTTGAATTTAGTTCACACAGTTCCAATTCACACAGAAAGAATGCCCATTTACTGTACGTCAGAAACAAGAGCACCTGTGGAATTGCCACCACAGCAACAGTCAGCATTTTCAGGAGCAGATGGGGAGAAGTTAGAAAAAGAAATTAAGTGCCCTTTTTGATGACTGGCTGCCTATTCAAGAGACTTGGTAGCTGGCCAAAAATATTTGTAGTCCTGGTCACACCACGATAAGCAAACCCATCCAGTCCATCTGCTCTCTTCCCCTCCTGAGAGTGAGCAGCTATCACAATTTGTTTACAATGTCATTTTCAGCATTTCTACACATTGGCCTCAGTTTCATTCATATCACAGCAAAACCTGCCTCCAATTTACATAGCAAAACTGACTGAAATTCATATGTTAATAAAAAAAATTGTGGGACAGAACAGATGCTACAGCAGTGGAATCTTTTAAGATCCAGGAAAAAGTCATTACAATTTAATATCTCCTCCTACCCCAATCTCAATGTAGCACTCAGTTATCTTCTTCATCACTCTTACTTATTTTCCTATAAACTCTCATTGCCAAATTCATTAATATCTACCTTTTCCCCACTCTCTTGCTCTCTAGAGATATGCCTAATTATCTTCTCATCACAATTAAAACATTTGAATCAATATTCTTTAAGGCTACCTTATCAAAACTTGGTTGCCTCAGTGATTGATGTCCCACATCCTTGTCTGAGGGGGTACTTGATGAGGAAGGGAAATGTTGGGATTGTCATATAATTCCCCTTTGTGAGGGTAAGTATCAGGGATGAGGGTTTGATCATCAGGTCATTCCCCTCATATGAGTGGGGCTGGAGAGAGAAATAGTGACTAATGGCTCATTGACTTCCAGGGAGTTGGGAAGAGGGAATGCTGCAATGGATGGACCCTTGCTCTCCGTGAGGTGCTTGGTATTGGGAAGGTTGTGAGGGATGCCCAGTGTCCTCTGTGTGATATATGTGGAAAGGAAAGATTACGATTAATAGCTCACTGTGTGAACACGTTTCATGCTCCTAAATTTGTACTCATGGCTCCTTGATTATTGAGCCGCAAACAAGATGCTGGAGGAACTCAGCAGGTCAGGCAGCACCTGTGGAGGGAAATGGATAGTTGATATTTCAGATCAAGACCCTTCATTCCTTACAGATGAAGATCTCAACCTGAAATATCGACTCTCTCAGTCCAGATGAAGGGTCTCAACCCAAAACATTGACTATCCACTACCTGACCCATTGAGTTCCACCAGCATCTTGTTTGTTGCTCCAGATTCCAGCATTTGCAGTCTTTTGTGGCTCCTTGATCTTGTAGGCCTTTCTCTGTCACACACGATTTGGATAACACATGGCTTTATAACTTTAATTATTTTTTTCTCTTGTCTCTAAAGTTCCTGATACCTAGAATAATTTGTTATTATTTTAATAATCTCCAATACTTGAGAAAAAAAATTAATCACCAATTTCATTCATCCGATCACACTTTATCACAGCACAAACATACGTGGAGGGAGAGTGAGATTATAAATTATCTGACAATCATATATCAGCTATTGCAATTCACATTTTAGATATTTCCAAGCAGTATTCCTAAAACCAGATCATCAGCTGTGCAGCCTGCTGGTTGGTAACCCCACAATGAAGCACCAGGGGCACTTCTTCCAGGAAAGGATGAAAAGAGTCATTCTTTTGCCATCAGGAGCCAGTTTATAATGACACAGGACACCTGGCAGCTCATTGTGGAAAGGACACAAAAGAAACTCCTGAAATGGCTTTGCAGGTTTACTATGCAAGCCTCTGAGCCACACAGAGGAAAAAGGCACATACTCAACCTCCCAGTCTGGGCTGTTCATATCTTTTAATATTTCATGCCTTTCATGACCTCATGATGGACCAGACCACTTAGCAGCAAGTACTTGTGAAACGGTAATATAGGTAGCCAATTTTCATGCAACAGGAGCCCATAAACAGCACTGTAATAAGTGACCAGATAAATCTCTTCAGTAATATTAATAAGGGATACATATTGACCAGGAATTGCGAGAGAACTCCCAACTGTTCTTTAAAATAGTGCAATAGGATCCTTTGCTTCCACCAGCAGGCAGATGTAGCATCTGATTCAAAAGACTGCACATCCAGCAGAGCAGTATTTCTATCGTACTGTACTGGAATGCCCACCTGGATTATATATTTAAAACTCTGGAACGAGATTTGAACCCACATCCTTCTGAGATAAGGCAGCTGCCCTGTGAGTCTTGAGGTGCAACTGGATATCAAGAATCCTACCAGAACTTAGAGGTTCACGTGCCCGGTCTTGATTCCCATTCGTATTTGTTGTTGTTTCAAAATGAAAAGTAAAATAGTGGAAGGCACAACAACATGGGCTATAGAAAAATAGATCTGAATTTAGGATGTAGCAAAGAGTGAACATCATTTCCTGTGATGTATGCATATTTAAAAAGAACCCAGTGTTAAAATACTTTACAGGCAGTGGTGTCTTTCTTCTAATACTTCAATAGCCCCTAGGTAATAATTTTTGTTTAGACAGGCAAATTTAAAAATTAACTGTGTGGACAAAGCAATGAAGGACTTACTTCACAAGATGCATGTTATTTACACACATTTTAAGCATGAATTCCAATGAGAATTTTATAGTTTTCCTGTGCCGGGCCCTGAATGTGTTACTGTCCTTTTGAAATGCATATGTGCTTTCTGACACTGTATTGGGTTCCAACTGCGATGGAACTCTCAAAGCATGCCTACAGGTTCTGAGGATTAATGCGGGAACATGTGTGGAATCTGATGAAGCAGTCCAGAGTACTCTGTCACAAATGGCCTTGCAGTGGCAGACATGAGCTTTGTTAAATGTAAAAAACTGAGGAGGAATGGGAGAGTAAAAACATTATTGAAAATACTAACTCATGGCTAATTCCTAGGCACTAATAAGATGTGTTCCCCTACCTGCTCTCCATTTAAGGAGGAAACCTGTCTGGTTTTAATTTTGACTGTTTTTGAATACATAGATTGAGATTCTGCATTGTAACCAAGACTTCAAATCTCTTCCTATTTTAAATTGTCCCCTTTTAACCCATTTTATAAGTATCATTTGATGTTTGATAGATTTTAATTAGCCAAATACAGGTCTCATGGTTGTGAGGTGGGTTAAATGAGGATCTCAGCTGCACAGACTAGGCTTGTATTCCTTGAATATAAAATATAAGGGGTAATATAATTAAGGTGTTTAAGAACATAATGACATAGAAAGGAAAATATGTCCTCTGCTAACAAAATCTAGAACAAGAGTGTATAACAAATTAACAGCCACACTGCTCTAGATCATAGCTGTGATGCACTACTTCACATGAAGGGCAATGGAAACCTGGAATTGTCTTACCAATAAAGTATTAAAGCTGGGGATCAAATGGAAAGCCTTGGTTAATATGTTTCTCTCAATGGAAAAAGTAAGAGAACATGGTGGGTAATTGAATTTAAGATACAGATTGGCTGTGATCTAATTGAGTAGCAAAACATGTTTAAAAGATTGAATGGCCTCTTCCTGTTCTTAAATTTTGTTGCATTCATCCATGGGAATGCCGGTGATTATTGTCCACCCCAAAGGTACTGCAATCCATGGGGTCATGTACTTTCATAGTGCTATTTAGAGAGTATAAGGATTTTGAGGGAATGCCAGTATATTTCTTAGTCAGTATGATACCTGCTTAGATTAAATTGGTCCTTTAACCTCCTCGTTCATAAGGGTTGTGAATTTAGGAAGAGCTGAGAAAGAAATCTTGGCAACTTGTTGGTAAATGCTATGCAGTGCCTGCATGATGTTGCGATGGTGAAGGCAGTGAATTTTCAAGGTGCTGCTTGAGGTATTAATCAAGCCTGCTACCATGTCCTGAACTTTACAATGGTCCAGTCTTAAACATTGGATAAAGATTGACAGTCATATGTTTTTGCACTTCTGTAGCCTATTGGACAAAAAGCATGTACTAACAGAATATGATAGAATCTTGTTGATTAAACATCCCCCCGGATTCTAACTAAGATCCTGATTCCATATATATCAGTTAACAGTCAGTATAGACTCAATGGGCCAAATGGCCTCCTTCTATATCATAAAGAAATATGAATACAAAACACCCAGAGAGGGTCAAATCCAATGCAAGATCTCTGAGTTAAAATACTGTGAGTTTAATCCTAGCTTCCATATTTGAACACAATATCCAGGATGATGCCTTGATAAAGCTCTGGGGAAGTGCTTTGAGATGCAATTTTAAACCTTGGCCTTTTCTGCCTGCCTGGAAGGCAGAATTGGTCTTATGGAACTATTCCAAGAAGAACCAGGAGTTTCACTGCTCTGGCCAAGTTTTTTCTCTCAATCAACACAGTCAGAAAATAGTAACTTTTCTTCCAGTTTAAGCAACTTTATTTTGTGCATTGAAAACAGAAAATGTTGGTGCTCAGCTGGTCAGACAGCGCATGTGGAGTGATATAGTTAACAGAGATACAGAAGAGTAAAAAAATAAATTGCAAAGAAAAGGAAGAAAGTGGACAGAACAAAAGAGTGGCTCTATGATAAACAGAGATTAAATAATACAAGTGATTGTGGTGCCAACTGAAAAAGGGTGGTAAAGGCTAATGAATAGCAAAAGATGTGTCTGTGCAGGTGTAAGTAGGAGGAGTCAAATGAAATCTGAAGTTGCCAGAAAAGGGGAGAGGAAAAAAAATGCCAGAAATGTGAGACAGTTAATTATCCAAAATAATTCAATTCAGTTTTGAGTTCAAGAAAGCTCTAATTGCCAATGAAGAGATTCTGCTCCTCTCGTTTAGAAGAATGATGGGAACTTGACTGAAACATATAAAATCCTGAGGTATTCTGATGGGGATTTTTAGGGAAGGAATTATCACCCAGATTTCAGCAGACTTCTGAAATGACCTTGTAAATTGTACCAATAACAGTGCAAGAGAAGTATATAATAATAAAATTGGACATACCCCCAGCTCTGACTGGGCATTGGATTGGCACATCCAATCACCCTTGGAAAGTCCTTATTATGATCATCCAGAGATGTGCCTACATTGGAAGAGCTGAGCCACAGACTAGTCAGCCAAGAAATAGACACAACCACATTCACAGGATCACACCATTCAGCTGAAATTCATTAATTAGATCAAACCTATTAATGGATAAATTCATATTTCTCATGACACAGGAGGAGGCCATTTGGCCCACAAAGTTAATGTTGGCCCCCAGAGCATTCCACACTCCTATTCCCCCACATCAATTCCATCCATCTCCACTTGGGATAACTTACATTAACCAATTTACCTACCAGGTCATCTTTGAGATGTGGGAATAAACCAGAATATCCAGAGGAAACCCATCCAGTCACAGGGAGACTGTGCAATCTCCATACAGATTGCACCCAAGGTCAGGGTCCCTGGAGCTATGAGGCAATAACACTAACTGTTGCACTACTGTGCTGTCCTTGCTTCCTGATTAAGTCCTAATCCAAAAGAGGTAGTGGTACATGGTACACAATTGGGAGGGGTGGAACTTGGAGTCAACAGTTCTCTGAACTTCATGAAGTCTCATGATGTTGGTGAAATACATGCAAGGGAAGTACCTGCTCATTACTTGCTACACCTGATAACAAAAAAATGTCTTTTGTTAGGAAGAGTTCAGCAGGCACCAACAGCCCTTTCATGAGCTTGTTCTGGAAACATCAAAAAATGTTGGGCTGGGTTACCATTTTGGGAGAGCATACCAACACCAGTCAACTCCTCACTCAGAATGCATCCATGCATACACTTTTCAGTAATTATGTCACTGAACGGGGATCAATTTCCTTATTCCCCAGGACAAGAACAAAGAAGTAAATTCTAACATTGCTAATGCTTCCTTGGCTGAAATCAACACTGACAGGAAGAGGAAAACCTACAGTCTTCTTAGAGATCACCCCATTCTGAAGAACGTAAGTGGCCCAAAACATTGACTCATTCCTCTTTCCATAGATGCTGTTTGACAGGCTGAGTTCTTCCAGCATTTCTGTTTTTGCTACCATTTCCTTAGCTATGTAAGCCAGTACAACACCAGCTATTGCAATTACCCACCAAGACAGCAGGAAAACTTGTGAAAATATAGATAGCATGTTCACAGCCCTAGTACTTTGTTTTGCTGCAATACTTCAGCACTTTTACCTTGAGTACATAAATCAAACACTGATTCACTTCTGCCAGAATAGGAAGTACATCATGCTAGCACATTATTGAACCCTTATTAAACTTTCAATATTGTAATTATTATTGTTGCTCCCATGATATTCATGTTGCTTAACTAATAATATTGAATCTCTAAAACCCGTACCCTCTTATCAAAGTATGGAATTAAAGTACAAACAAGTGACCTACTGTCACCACACCATACATCTGTCTACACTTAAAATAATGAATTTCCCATCGGATAAATGAGTAAGTAACAAAATACCTATTATAAGATATGAAGGGTCCCAGGATGATCTGTCCTAATTTGGTTGACCTTAGCCTATAGGTCAGTAAGGGATGCTGCAGTTGACAAAAGAGGAACAACAACTTAGCCATTATCTATCATTAACCCCTGGCAGAAAATAAGTATGTAGATTTTAGAGGAGAATAGGATCAAGTTTGTTTGTGATGCACCCATCAATGGATATCATGCTGTTACTTGATGCATGGACTGAAAAAGCAAGAAATAGAATTTGGGTTTGGTATCACAGAGTTGTCAGTTGTCATTAAACCACATTCTTGGAAAAGATGATGTTTTTAGAATAGGAGTTCAGAAGTCAAAGTGCATCAAATACCAAGGTCAAATCATGGGTAAAAGGTAAAAAAATTAGAATTAAAGATATTTATCTGAATATTTGATACACTCGTAAACAGACAGATAAAATTAGTGGCACTAACAGAGATAAATAGGTTTGATCTAATTAATGGATAGTACAAATAATTTCCTGAAGCAAATCATTGTGGAACCACGTTAACAACAGGTTATTTAAATGAAGTGTTCTGTTGCACAATCTGGGGTGTCTTAAGCAAATTAATAATGGACAGGAAATAGGATAGAGGGACAGAGTGGATATGGGAAAGTAGAGGGCAGCACTTTGGCAGCACTTCTGATATATCCTTTGAAGATAATGAGAATAAATTGGAAAATGCAATCACTTCAGCCCTGTGGTTTATGATCTTATCCAACTGTCTACCTATGCCTGGACTGCCTGCTTGTAATTCAGCATGCACCATGACAGTATCCTTTGTGTGTGTATAGATTGTAAAATTACTGCCAGTTACCAGAGGCTGCAATTCAATCAGGGATCCAAGGAATACAAATCTGAAAACACAAAGCTTGGGTAATTTGTGAGTGTCATCAACACCAAAATTAAATGACATCATTTAACTCACTACCAGGTACATGGTACTTTTTGAAGTGNNNGAATTTGTCAATATTCATTTTGAATGCCAATAGGTTTCATTATGGTTAGACATCCACTGAGCATTTTGAATTTCTTTGGTGTCTAGTGTGAAATCTGTTTCATAGGAGTCACTCCAGAGAGCGTTAAATTAGGCAAAACACTGAAAAAGATTTTTATATAATACAGACACAATGCTTAAACTAACTCAATGCTTTTTAAACTGAAGTTCCTGGACCTTGAAAGGTATCAGGATTATCAGATTTCTAAAATAATCCTTCACTTGTTGACTTTATAGCACATGCTTTCTGCCACATGATCCTGTTACATTAACTCTTGCATCATGGCATTAGCATCTCACTATTAGATTCACATTTCTGTTCATGTCTGTGTCCAACTGGCTCAAAATGTGCATTCATAAAGCAGCAGCAACTGAGAATTGAACAGATACCTGAAGTAAAGATCAACCATGAACAAAGTGCATAGATAAATGGAGAACTACAAAGGACAGATGAGACCAAATCAAACACAAGGAATCAGAAAAAATTACAACCAGAGAATCTCTAAATATCTTGCCGTCTCCACTGCTGTAGCTCTTGCCGCTATACTAAGATTTATAATGAAATAAAAATATAATAAAAATTGTTTACAAGAAAATGATAAAACTTACCTATAAAATAGCATTTTCTGTCCTCTGGCAATGCTTTCCATTGGAGACTTGTGCTGATATGAAAACCCTGCACATTGAATTAAAGCAGGTTCTCAGACCCATCACTCTAATGCCAGGAGACAAAAGCTATTGCACTGAAGATTCCTGTACATTAATGCAACCACCTTTGAAAAATGTTATGATATACAAGAGAAATGGACAATCAAGAAGGTGCAAGAATAATTGAAGAGATGGAAAGGTTCAATTACTATGAATTATGGAAATGTTCTCACTTGGAAATAGAAGATTGAGAGTTGAAGTGATTATTGTTTTAGGATTCTAAAGGGAGCTGATAATACAGACTGATGACCTATTTTACCTTGTCCAGGACAGCAGAACCAAAGGACATGGTCTGCACTTGAAATAGTGTAAACTCAAAACCTATGTGCAAAAACAATATTGCAGCCAGCCAGTGATCAATTTATGGAGCAGGGTACTATGCCAATGGTGGAAACAGTATTGATTTGTTCAAATGCAAAGCAGACAGATTTACTTCAAAAGATATACTTGAGGATCAAGTATGTGAGTAATGGAAGACTTAGTGTGCTTTGTTTGGGAGGAGCATGTGACTTTGGACTCTCCATTATTGGACATCCTTTATGTTCTTGTAGTTTATTTGAGATTGGCATGGATTAATTGATAAGATGACAACATTATTATTGTATCGTGTGCTCATCATGATGAAAGAAGGTGAACCAAATGGATCTTAGTCTTTTCCTATGCAGCAACTGCTAAGGACTTGCTTGCCAGATTTGATCATGCCAAGCTAAAATAAGATTGAAATCCACTAGGATTTTTGAGACAGTGAATGTAATCCAGAATTTGTTTATTTTTATATAAATTTTAAGCACAAGATAAAATCTAGGCTCACTGGTTTTTCCAGTCATTTCCCTCTCCAAGGTTATTACTCTAAGCAGTTACACGTGACAAATGAAACTTTTAAACAAGGTCAGATTTCAAATTGTAATCTTTAGATTCTGTCATGTATCATCAAACAAGTTGGAGGGACAATCTGAATAAAGCTCAGGAATTTAAAGTTATTCAGTAAAGAAGGAAAGGTGAAAAGGTACTCTTGGAAATAAGGGGGAAATCAAATATAAAAAGCATTAATCCATTTCCATCCTTTATTTGTGTGTTATAAAACATCTACAATACTCTAAACAGATACTCAACAGAAAGCTGCTCCACCATTTTACTGATGAGATTTATCATATTGGAAGCGTGGAACAAATTTATTTATGCATCTTACTGAAGAAAGTAAGACAAATATTATGTAATTTTCAGGTAACAATTAATACACTGTTCCAAAGCTTTTGGGCTGATCTCTCCTTACATGTCCTCACAACAGAAATGTGTTATGTATTCCAACATATCAAACCCCTAAAACAAATGCAAGCTCTGATTTGCCAATCATCCCATCTTCCTTTGTGTATCTTAGAGTTTAAGACTGCCATAATATTTTGAGGAGATCCTCAGGAAAGCATCACCTCACCACCTCAAAGCATAGAGGTAAGTTTGAAAACTGCTGATTAAACTTACTAATTACTAAGTGTAGAACTTTTACTTAGTAAGCTCCGAAACTTGAGAGAAGTTTCAATTCTTGTTTGTGTAATGTACGATTAACTGCAAAAAATTCAGACACAGATGCCTAGATATTCATGTGGAGCCTAAAGGGAGTGCTGGAATGTGAATATGGGACAAATTGTCCCACCACTTCAAAAATTTGTTTGCAGTTGAAGTCTGCATTAGACCAGATGTTACACAGTTTTTAATCCATCCTCTTAAACTCTAAAATACACATAAAAGCAGGATGATTGGTGCAAGGACATAAAAATGCTGTGCTTTAACACTCCAACACTCTTCTTGTGTGGATGATAGAGGATGGAATCAGGGCAGCAATGTTCTGAAATGGAGCGGGGAGGGGAGTGAGGGGAATGGGTTGATGTATGGGGGAGGGATCAGAGGCTAAGTTCAGCAGGTGAAAGGGAATTGCTTGACTGGGGGAAAGGTGCTAAGCATTTGGCAAAATGTTTCACTTACCCCTCATGCAGCAGTAAATCTAGGAATGCCAAGTGACATATGCCCCCAGATACCCTTGGTCGGCGTTTACCTGCAGTGCCTCAAGAAGAATGTTGCACAGGTAATTACATCACCCCTTGCTACTGCAAAAATCACATTGGGTGAATGACATGAAATAACCCAGAAATGGTCATTATTGTGCATTAATCAAGTTCTGATAGCATAATGCTGAAAATAACAGTGGTTATACCATTGAACTTCTAGCCTAAAGTCGAAAAATGTCTTTTCAGTACAAAGCTGTGAACCGGTAGGGCGTATCAACAGAATTGTTGACAGAAACTAAGACAGTGTGAATATTTAGTGATACTTTGGATGGGCAATAATGGAAAGGGGGACAAAGATATATGGAAATAGTATGAGTGTAAGGGTGAAAAGGATTAAGCTCAATTATTATGGCTTCTTTGTTGACATGGGCTGTCTTGTATCATACGGCCACTAAGAGAAGATCCAGTGCTCAGAGACTGCGCATGAAGCCAGACTGCAAATGTTTGTACAGGAGACAAAAGCAGAAGTGTGATTGTTCAGACAGCAATACAGCACAATTTTAAAAAATATTTTGTTCTACCATGCTAATTCTCAATAGTTTACAAATTAAACAATGTTCTCTCTCTGCATCTGTCTTAATCTGCTTTATATTAAACGCTGCATGATTTCTGTCTAAATTAAACTAAAGAAATGACATGGTTGAAGCAGGTCTTGAAAAAAAATGAATGCTCTTGCAATTAGGGATAGTGCTCTGGGAAAAGGACAGAATGCCAGGGTAGAGTCAACTTAAGCAACATCTGCACTCCTTCAGATTGGGAGAGGCTCTCAGGGTGACAGAGTGGTGTCACAGTTTGTGCTTCAGGAACCTGGGTTCAATTCTGATCTTGGGTTCTGTCTACATGGAGTTTCCATCTTCTCTCTGTGATCACATGGGTTTCCTTTTTTAAATTTTTAAAAATTTTTAAAAATTTTATTTACAGCGTGGTAACAGGCCCTTCCGGCCCAACAAGTCTGTGCTGCCCATTTTAAACCCTTGTTAACCTACCCATATGTCTTTAGAATGTGGGAGGAAACCGGAGCACCCAGAGGAAACCCATGCAGACACAGGAGAATGTACAAACTCCTTAGAGACAGCGACGAGAATCAAACCCTGATCACTGGCGGTGTAATAGCATCACACTAACCGCCACACTACCGTACCGTGCCTCTGGATACTCTGGGTCCTTACCAAAAAATGATGGGCTGGTTGGCTAATTTGCTGCTATAATTACCCTTCA
This sequence comes from Rhina ancylostomus, assembly GCA_030265395.1. Taxonomy (NCBI): domain Eukaryota; kingdom Metazoa; phylum Chordata; class Chondrichthyes; order Rhinopristiformes; family Rhinidae; genus Rhina; species Rhina ancylostomus. The sequence goes on along the minus strand of JARFYF010000059.1, from coordinate 19,118,524 downwards.
ATATAGGTTAATTTCAAAAAGAAACAAAGGAGAGTTGATGGGCATATATGAGAGAGAATGGGGTGCATAGAAATAAGGAGAGGAGAATTGGGCTGAATAGGATTGCTCTACTTGCAACCAGCAGGGACCCGATGGGCCAAATGGCCTCCTCTATAGTTACAAGTATAAGATTAATCAAATTCAGAAACATGAAAGAGGAGAAAAGAAGAACATAGAGTTGTGAAGTCAACCATCCTATATCTTTGCTCTTCCTGCACCCTCATGCTTGGTCACTATTGCTGTCTCTGCACCACAGGGTTAAGGAGGGGAATAATCAGGATCATATTCACTGAGCCTCTCTAGAACAAAAACAATTTCTACTTATGCAGCACCTTTAGTTTAGTAAAACATTCAAAGGCACTAAACAGGAGTGCTACCCAAAATAATTAGACATCGAGACACATAATTAGGTTTTAAGTTAAGAGTTGGTTTGGGGAACTAATTTCAGAGCTTAGCCCATGCAGCAGCAGAAACAATCACCAGCGGTGCAGCAACTAAAGTAAGGACATGGAGGAAGCTGAACAAGGGAATGCACAGTAGTATTTTGAAGGTTTCAGAGCCAAAGGACATTAGCAAAAAAAGAGGGCAAGGCCACTGAAGATTATGAACATAAGGACATTTTTTAAATCGAGGCAGTTAAACAAATCCCTAGGCCCATAAGAGCAGGTGATACCTATGCACCTGTAAACCTAACAAGAATAGGCTGCATCAGGAGAGATAGGAGGGAACAGGTAGGAAAGGAATGAAAAACATGAGTAATATGTAGCACCAACTCAAACTGGCACATCATAAAGATGTAAGGGAGAACTTTCCAGAAGTGTTACTGTAAATGTCGATGCTTTACTGAAAATTAGCCAAGGATTCATAAATAACTTAAAGACTTGGTGTGTCAGCTACATTCACCTGCTGTCTTTAAGAATAATTCGCCAGCTACTTGTAGGAGAGAGCTGGTAGGGAACAGTGTGCCCATCCTGTGGCTGGCATTTTGATCTCAGTGGGGATCCAGACAGTGAAAGTCCCTTAACACTGTGATCATCTTATAAAATATTTATTCTGATTTTTTTTACTTTCTTCCATATTTAGAGATGCATAGGCACAGAGTGTAAAGAGAGATCTGAGCTTTCACTTAATTTTGTACTGCAAAAAGCTGCTTTGATTTTTCTCTGTAGCTTTTCCCAAACTTTGATACTGTCTGGAAAAACAAACATGATTCAGACCACTGGGATTTTAAAATACACATACCAAGCTCTTTCTTTGCATCACCTCTTTGCCATACCCCCATAAAAGTGTCTTTTAATTCAAAGGAAAATATTGCATAGGAGGAGGCCATTTGGCTTTTGTGTCCAAGCTTCTCTTTGGCACAGCTTTCCAATTAGTCCATTTCTCCTGCTGTTCCCCATAGCCATGCAAATTTTCCCTTTTCAAGTATTTATCCAGTTCCCTCTTGAAGACTATTGAATCTGTTTCCAATATGCTTTCAGCAGTGCTTTCCAGATCACAACAACTCATTGCACAAATTTTATTTAATGTCACCTTTGGTTCTTTATGTGAATCATTGGCCTCTGGCTAATACCCTGCTGCCAATGAGATTAACTTCCCCTCATTTACTCCAAGCTATTGATGATATTCTTTAACCATTTTGTCAAAACATTCTCTGCTCTAAGCAGAACCTCAATTCCTCTAAACTTTTTACCTAATTGAAGGTTTCCATTTTAAAGCATTGACATCCTTTTCAAGTTTAGTGCCCGGAATTGAGCACAATACTCCAGCTGCAGCCTACTACTGTTGCATAAATATTTAGCATAACTTCTTTGTTTTTGTATTGTAGGCTTCTACTTATAGTGCATATACATTTTTAAACATACTTCTCAACTTGTCGTACCACCTTCAAAGATCTGTATACATATATTTTGCCTCTCCTCATCCTTCCTACCAAAATGAAACACTTTATAGCAACTGTCATGAGTCACCCCATTTCACCCTTCTGTCCACTTCTCTATGTTGCTATATTTTCAGGTTTCTTCCCATATGCAGATTTAGAAATTGTGTGCATATATCTAAGTCGTTATAAAGATATTAAGGATTCTTTGATGGGTTTGGGTTGGAGAATGGTATTGTTGTAACAGTGGGTTTCAGCAGACCAGGGCAACACTTCTCCACCTAATCACTGTTCATCTGCACATGAGCTTGAATGTCACACTGGATGTACTCACCTCATCATTGAACTCAAATATCTTGTTGATCTTAATGCTGTAGTGAGGCAGACTCATGTACATTTCAAAGAAATGTATACATATTTGTGGAATGGGCAGATAGTTGGAAGATAAAAATCCAAAGCTGAGGAATGTGAAGAACGAGAAGAGACAATCTAAACTGGAGGGCACAATTCTAAAAGAAGTACACCAGCAAAGAGATCTAGGGCTGTAGGTGCATTGAAAGTGCAGGGCGTTTTGAGATAGTGGCTAAAAAAGCATTCAGGATCCTGAGCTTTATAAATTGGAAGCACAGGAAGTCATGATGAATCTTTATAAGACAATAGTTCAACTAAACTGGCGTAGTAAGTCAAGTTCTGGACTCCACACTTTAGGAAGAATCAAAAGGCTTCAGAAATGATGCTCAAGAGATGTTCCAAAATGATTTCAGGAATGAGGAATATTAGTTTTGTGAACAGACTGGAGAAGCTGAGGTTGTTCTCCCTGGAACAAAGAAGATCATAGAGGGTACAGGTAGAGAGAAACTGTTCGCATTTGTGGAGGGGTCAGGAACTAGTTGACATGTAGTGAAGGTGATTGGCAAAATAACTTCAAGTGACATGGAGAATGACATTTTAAGCAGTGAGTGGTTAAAGTCTAGAATACATAGTAGTGGAGGCAGTGTTCAAAACAGAGCTAGATTAGTAACTGAAAGGAAAGAATTTACATGGCTATGGGGAACAGGCAAGGAAGCAGCTCTAGCTTAACTGCTCTCAGACAGAGTTAGTAGGGGTTCAATGGACTGAATGGCCTTTATCTATGTTGTAACTATCCTATTATTCTGTGAGATGCTTGCACATGATGTTCTGAGAAATAATTCTCATTTTTATACTGCATTTCACAATCTCAGAATATTCCAAAGCACTTCATAGCAAATGGTTTCTAAGACTTTTTTTTAATTTTTAAGGTACAATATTTTTTGTAATGTAGGAAAATAAAGCATCCAATTTGCACATAACAAAGCCCCACAAAATGAAATCAGGAATGGTTATTGAGAGAGCAACTCTGGTCAGGACACTGGGAGAATTCCACTGTATTGCTCAAAGAATATCAAGGGACAAGCAGAACTGCACAAAGATGAGACCTCTGGCACTCCTTCAATTAATCTAGATTATGTGCTCAAATTTCTAGAGTGGTGCTTGAACCTGTAACAATTTGACTCAAAGGTGAGGGAGCACCATCCATTGAGCCACGACCAACAAATAAGGGAGAAATGCATCTCAGAGTAGGTTTATAATCATAGAAGAAATAGGAAAAAGGGAAAAATACATCAGCATGTGCACCAGGGGTGGAATGTATAGCTATATAGGCATATTCCATGCCTCAGTGTGGGTTGTAAATACACTTAATATGATGCCAGGCTCTGGCTGTGCTGAAGTGAAATGTTGCCATCATCTGTTCTATTTTTGTGAGCACTTCAGCTGAAGCTTTGATTGAGCTGTCTCTGTTCTAGGTGTTCTTCATTCGCAAAACATCTTACAGCTCAGAACTCTTATTGATTTCTCAAAATGACAACAAATATATAAATAGAAATGCAAAAAAACTGAACTAAGGGTTAGAGCTTTTTCAACAAACCCATAACTCAGCACAACACGGATTAAATAGATCCATCTCAATACTTGACAAGGACAATTGGAGGCAAATAAAGGCCAAAGATGGCCCAGAAATCAATATAATGGGACAAAGCTACAATACTTATACCCACAAGGCAGGTGAATTGAAAAAAGTCATAGTTTTTACATTAGCTATCAATTCAGGCAAAATATTTCATTTTGTTTCTAACCATTAAATCTTCTAGATGTGTTACCCCACTTTGAAAACTCTATTCAAGCACAGCTAATCATCATTGTAAAATATAGATGTAGGTCAGCGACCCCCAACTGATCTAGGCCAGTAATTATACCCTACACAAGCCTCCTTTCATTCCACTTTATCTCCCTTTTGTGCCTAATTTTGTTTCTTTCCCCATCATGTACATAAATCCATATTTGTCATCCTCTAATTCAACATAAGGGAGTTAAGGATCACAAAAGGAATTTCTCTGTGATGGGGATCAACTAATATGATACTTACTTTTAAGAAAGTTATCAAAACAAATCCAGATAATAAAAGAACCTGATTCTGACATGGGTCTTACTCATTCAGAACAAACATCGGATTCAGTCATTCAGAACAAACAGGAAAAGTATGTAAGTAGTAATAACCTCAAAAGCAGCAGCCAGGAGGGGTTTCTGGATGAAATAATTCTACTTGATTGACATTTTTGATTTTTTAAATCTGCTTTTAGTGATGTTGCTGAGGAATAAGTACTGGTAAGAAAACCAAGTGTCCTATTCTTCAGATAGCAACATGGAGTCTTTTTGCATTCAATCATAAACAGCGGCTTCACCTCGGTTTTAAATCATACAATGAAAGGAAGCAATATTTCAATTGATAAAGCACAGGTTTTATTTCTATGACAGGGTGAATAACCTATGGACAAACTGTTTGGGGTTCTTCAAGAGTGCCTTACACTCACTTTTAGAAAAGTACACTAATGGCAAAGGATGGTAAATTTTGGTGCCTCATCTTACTCTCTTTGTGGATGTCAGTGTGGACATTTTCAAGGTGCCTTAAATTGTCATCAGGGTTTCTGTGATTTTATTTAGTGGCTTCATCCAGCAGGAAAGATTGGAGGAAACAAAGAGTGGTGAGGTAGAACCAGACCAGGATGAACAAATAAAGAGCTGATGGCCTTCTCTTGTCTTGAATGCCTAACAGAACAGGTCCAACAATGAACAGATCTCTTTGAATTGCATTCAACCTTCAAGATGGCAAGCAGGAAGCATGGTGCAGTGAGCTCAATGGACAAAGTACATAAGATGAAAATGCAACTATAGTTTTGAGCACCCTATTAAAGTTTTAGCATATCACACTGATGGTTCAATTGGATTTTACTTGACTTGTGAAACCACGATTACATGGACAGATACATTGATGAAAACAGCCACCTCATACAATTCTGAGGTGATTGACATCCTAAGGTAACAATCTGTTGTAGTTCTTTTGGCAGACAACCTATTACCCAAGGCTTTCTAATTAATGGTTCAAATTGAGTTACCTGTGCTGAGTTCAACAGTCATCTGAACATGGTAAAGAGCTTGGGTTAGTTTACCTCTGTCTGACTGAAGTTAGAATGTTTTCAGGGTACCTGCTATTTTGAGAGATATCTTCGGGGAAATGCTTTATTGCTCTTAATTCAAGTTAGCCAAGGTGTAACAATGATCTAAATCTACTGTTTGCACTGATTACCATTCATTGACATATAATCACATTGAACATAGTGCACAGAATAAACCAGTCAACTAAATTCTACTGTTTACATGAAACATAAATCAACTTCAATTCTCTCTATCCCATCAAAGCCTTTCAGTACATCTTTCTATTCTCAGATGTACTTGACTAACTTCCTTTTGCAGGCACCTGTGCTATTCCTTTCAATCACATGGAGCACCTTCCTTATTCTAGCCACTGACCAAATAAATATTTCCTTATTTTGCCATCTGGATATGTAAGTAACTATCTTATATTATTCATCTCTAGGATTCAATTCTCCCTCATTTGTAAGCTTCTTTCCATATCTACCTTCCCCAACACATTCACAAAATCAGGTCACCTCCAAGTCTTCTCTTTACTAAAGATAAAAACCATAACTGTTCAATCATTCCTGATAGTTGTATATCATCAGTTCTGATATCATATTTGTCAATCCTTTTTTACACTTTTGCCATGCAGCTCTGTGTACTATATAGCCGAGATGAAATGC
>JARFYF010000059.1:19066569-19092802 GCA_030265395.1 Rhina ancylostomus | reverse complement strand
AGTTCTTAAAAAAAAGCAGCTTGAAATTTAAAATTCTAAACCGCTCAGTTGCCATATTGTTATCTAGCTATGTTGTACATGTTAAAAATTTCTATATAATTAATTGCTATGAATTTAGAACAGAATCATTTTGCTTTACTTAGAGCCTTTACTCCATGCTCAGCAAGAGAATATATAAGCATACAATGAAGGAAGGCACAACTTCAAAAATATTCATATCTAGTTTGGTTTTCAAATAAATGATCTCATGCCAATGAAAGCTGGTAATGTACCTTAGAAGAAATCTTCTCCACTTATATTGCAATACATATGATCTACCTAACATATATTTTTGCTTTTGGAATAATGATCTGACATCTAAGCAAGGTAATATGTTGAACCACAATTTCTCACAAGCTGAGCAGAGGTACTTAAGACCATAAGACATAGGAGCAGATTTAGGCCATTCAGCCCTTTGAGTCTGCTCTGCCATTCAATCATGACTGATTTTTTTTCCCTCTCAACCCCATTCTCCTGCCTTCTCCCTGTAACCTTTGATGCCCTTACTAATCAAGAACCTATCAATCTCCGCTTTAAGTATACCCAGTGACTTGGCCTCCAGAGCTGTCTGTGGCAATGAATTCCACAGCTTCACAACCCTCTGGCTAAAGAAATTCCTCCTCACCTCTGTTCTAAAAGGACGTCCTTCTACTCTGAGGCTGTGCCCTCTGGTCCTAGCACTTCAATCAGAACATGTTAGAGAAATAAGAAAATAAATTATCACAAAAGATGGAATGATGAAAGGGGTTTGGCCAATAAAGCAGCCACTAATTGTGGATTAAAAATGGCAAAGAATAATGTGTAGAAGAGTGCCAGGGAAATTCAGGGTCCATAAGAAAATACCAATTAAGAGAAGTAGACCATTCAACCCTTTGAGCCAAATGTACCATTCAAATGGCTTATCTTTCATTTCATTTTCTGGCCCCAAACCTCATTTCCCTTGACTCCTTTAATATCCAGAAATCTCTGTTCTGAATGCAATCACTGACAGAACCTCCATGGCCTTCGAGGGAAGAGAATTCAAAGATCTCCCAAATCACTGAATGAATAAGTCTTCCTCTCATTTCAGTACCAACTCCTAAACTCTTATTTTTGGAATGTGATCTCTAATTCTTTACTCCTTAGCTGGGGAAACATCCTTCATGCATCCACGCTGTCAAGCCCTCTGAGATCTTCGTATGTTTAAATGAGATCACCACACATTCTTCTGAACCCTCCTACACAATTTCTCCTCATACAAGAGATTTACCATCCCAATCCAGTGAGTCTATAGCAAGTGTATCTTTCCTTTGGTGAGGAGACCAACACTGTACACCAGGTGTGCTATCGGCAAAACGCTCTCTTGACTCTTGATTTCAAATACATTTGCAATAAAGGCCAACGTGCTTTCTGTCTTGTAAATGCCTGCTGCACCTGCACGCTAGCTTTCAGTGATTTGTAGGAAGACACCCAGCTCATTTTGAAAATCAGCATTTCCCAACTTCCCACCATTTAAAAAACTCAGCATTTCTGTTTTCCCTGCTGAAGTAAATAACCTTATATTTTTCCACAATGCGCTTCATTTACCAAGTGACAATCCACTCACACAGCTTGTTTACATCCCCTTAAAGCCTCTTGTCATCCTTATCATACTCACTTTCACACTTACTTAAATTTCATCAATAACCTAGAAATATCAAATCTGATCCCTTACCCACAGCCGTGCTCGGGAAAAACAAAAAAACAAGTCAGTCACACCCCCAGGCTTTGCCAGCTGTCAAATCTGTCAAGGACACTGACTGTTCCTAATATTCAGAAACATTCCAAGTTATTAGAAAAATCAATTAAACAAAACATTACAATCCTAAAAAATTAAAAACATACAAAACCTAACTCTTTTGTTACAAGAAAATAATTTAAATGAGATCACCACTCATTCTTCTGACCCCTCCTACACAATTTTTCCTCATACGAGAGATTTACCATCCCAATCCAGTGAGTCTACAGCATGTGTAAATTTATTTTTCGTTTTTTTCCTTTTTTTTCTTGACTCTCTCCCCTCCCCCCCCATCCCTTTTCCCTGGAGCAGACTCGATGGGCCGAACGGCCTACTTCTGCTCCCTTATCTTGTGATCTTAACTTCCAACCAGCAAGACTTTTTTTAAACAATACAAAATAGGTGAGAGAAAGTGTTCACTAGGATTGTTTAATCAGTTCATCAACTTAGTGTGTTTTAAAAGTTTCGGGTCTGCCTTACCAATGCACACCTTGATTCCTCTAATTCTGGCTGAAGTTAATATGCAAGCTTCAGCTCTATTCTGCATTTGGGCATATCAAATTAAGCAATATATGGGAGGTTAGATTTTTCTCTACAGCAATGGAAATGGAAAGGAGTAAGACAGAGGAATAGAAGTAACATTTTCTTACTTTCAACTACTATGTAATAATTCCTGATTTAATAAAAAGTTCTGTAGATCCCAGCTGAGCTCAGGATCACAGTCAGATATGACATCCTACCACATTCAAAATGGGTCAAAAGTGTTTAGCTCCACACACAATGAATATGTAGTAAGGAGTTTCCTCTTCTTGGAAGTCCTACCTTAACACAAATTAACTATTCTCAAAAGGAATATTTCCTATATTCCCATACAACAAAACATTTGCAAAAAAAACCACAACTGAATTATGATACTGACAGCAAGGTTTGAGTTGTCCCTTGTTTTCACCATCTTGTAAATTCTTTAGAATTACTGCATTCAATATCACAAGTATGGTAATGTATCAGGTGATCTCTGGACACTATGATTTTCATAATCTCAGACCATTATTTTTATCCCTTTAAATGAGCTCAGTTTTATCCTGAGAACTAACTAGTTTTTTCCCCCACACCTACAGTAATTCACTGTATTACAGTAATTCACTGAATATACAGTACAGAAACAAGCCCTTCAGCCCACCATGTCCATTAAACCTCAGCAATACAAATCCCATTTACTAGCATTTGATCTGTAACCTCTAATATCATGCCGATTTAAGTGCTCATCCGATGCTTCTTAAATGTTCTGAGAGTACCTGCCCCCATCACTGTCTCAAGCAGTGTGGTTCACATTGTAACCACCCTCTGGGTGAAAAAATTTTCTTCAGATTCCCTTTACAACCCTACTCCTCACTTTAAACCGATACTCTCTGGTCTTAAGACACCTCTGCCATAGGGAAAAGTTTCTTACTATCTGACCTTACTATGCCTCGCATCATTTGGTACATCTGTATCAGGTCTTCTCTCAGCCTCCTCTGGTCCAAGGAAAACAAACCCAGCTGTTCTAGTCTCTCCCTATAACTAAAAAGAATCCATCCCAGTGTCCACCTGTAACCAAATCTGTTCCACACCATTTTAAAGATTAGGATCCTACAAAACCACAAAGCATTAAAATTATAATTCACAGAATATTTTGAACAGTGAAAAGATAATCAAAAATGTGAAATCAAGTGAGATCTTTTTCCAATCCAAATGGAAATTTTAAGCAACAATGCTGCAAGAAACTGCAGCTGTTTTTCTGAAAAAATAAAATGCCCGAGTAGCCTCATTCTTGTTTTTACAAGTTCATGCTCTATTTTGTTTCTGCATGTCAGGTATAGTGCCACACCTCCCGGCGACTGGTTTGCATGAATAGTTTTTGTTATCAGCACAATTCCCAAGTCAGATCTCTTCTTTAAATAGTAACTGAAAGCACACCCATGGGCTTCTTTTGTTGAACAGATTAAACAAAACATCATTCCATCAAAGAGGCTTTTAAATCCTCTCAAATAAAAAAGCAGATATTATGCCAGAAGTTAGATTACAACAATTAATGAGATATTTTATCTTTTTAAACTTTTGCTGAAGTTCCGTAAAGTGCACTGATCTTTTGCTGAGTCTTTTATTAAAATTAAGTTATTCCACAAAAGGCCCAGCTGATTAAATTGGTAAGCAGCTGAGTCACATAGATCAACCAAGTCCCAGGTTCCTAACCTGTGCCAAGCCTGATCTAAGCTTGAACAGCAGCAGGGGCCCTATTATTTTCTTCAGGGTCCTGGATAGAGAGGAAAAACAGTATAAGAGTATGTTTCTTAAATTAATACATAGTTCCCTCAGCTGAGCAATCATCAACGACCTGTGTTTGTGCAGGTGCCAGGTGAGAACAGGATGCTTGAATTTTTTTTTAATTCAAACACAGAATGAGGGCATTTCTGGGAAGCCCAGCATTTAGTTCCAATTTCTCCTTGTCCTTGAGAGGATGGTGGTAAGGTGCCACCTTAAACCACTGCAGTCCTGGCTGTGAAGTTATTCCCAGTGCTGACAAGGGAGGTATTACAGGTTTCTGACCCAGCTCTGCTGAAACCACAATATATATTCAATCTAGGTTGTTGTATGACTTAGAAAGGAACATGAAGATGGTAACATCCCCAAGTCTCTGTTTGTTCTTGTATCTATGGAGAAGAGATTTGGGATATGCTGACTGTCAGAAAAAAAACTTTGGTGAATTGCTGCAGTGTGCTTCGTCGGATCTTTCAAATCAAGCATGAATTAGCACCTATTCTCCAGACTTAATAAATAATGGCAACTTCAGAACAGGGAATACAGCAGCAATTGTGATTTAATTTATCTCTGTATCCATGCATAAATGCTGTGTCCTTTTCAAAACTAAATTAAATACAAATTAATGAATAGAAGATTGAAGAGTTATTTCTTATGTCAAAGATAAATCTAGGAATTGTGATTGTACAAGCATGAAAACTACCATGTTCATCATCATTACATTATAAAATTAATAGAAACTTCAGGATTTCCTTTAATGCCGAACCTACCATGAAAATCCTTAAGGTGATGTCAGTGATTCAGTGTGCCTCCACTGGTTATACTGTTTGCAAAATTCTTTCATGAAATCAAGTTTAATAGTCTTGGAAATATTTCAAACATAAATTTAATAAAAATTCTGCCTTTGTATCTCAGTATGCAATGTTAGGAGAGTTTTATGAAATTGAATGCAAGTTGCATAGAATTTGCTACTCGATTAAGTAGTTGTATACCTGCCTATTCCACACAATCAGCACCCTATCCATAGCTTCCCTGTCAATTTTAAGAAATTGCTTGATTTGCACACAACTTGTTATAGAAAAGTCATGTCTGGTAACTAATAGCAAAAGTACCTTCTTGACAAGATGATGATTGAACACTACCTTATTATTCCTCTTTTGCACCATTTAATTTTGTAACTTACAGTATTTTTTGTTTTTAAGTCTTGCACTGTTTTGCACAGTACTGCTGCTGCAAAACAATAAACTTCATCTCACATGTCAATGTAAACCTGATTCTGATTGCTGTCAACTGACCCCTCTATCCTGAAAGAGTAGAATGGAATATAACTATGAAAGCAAAGGCAGCATCTATTTGGTCCATTCAGTCTCTGCTGGCTCTTGAAAGAGCAATCCCATTACTCTACTTTTTCATGATGAACGGGTTACAGAGAGATATATAGAGAATTACAGAGAAAGAGATACTGAGATATGGAGAGACATGCAGAGAAAGTACAAAGTGACGTGTAATACAATGATAACTTTGTTTGTAAATATGGGCAGATTTTGATTGGACAATGAAGATGGACATTAACATTACTTTTAAACTGCATCCCAGCTGACCTGGGTGTGTTTGAAGGGACAGTATTTTGGACTAGGGACAATTTTACTTCATGGAGGGAGCTAAACTCTGTATGAAACACACCCAGTACTGTGTGACCTAAGGGCTCCTCAGCATTAGCTCCTTGCACATGGTCAGGCGAAAATGGAAAAGGGGGAGGAGGGAAGGAGGGGGAGAGGGAGTGGGAGACCATGGGTCCCAACATTCCCACACTAATCCCACCATCAATACACAGTTATCAACTTGAACTTTAAAATGGTTAAGATGCAAAAACTGAACTCAACAGTGTGAGAAAACAGCATGGGCCACACAATGAATGCCCTGCTTCAGCTAATTGCAGCTCAAGATAACATTAAAACCAGACTAGCTACTTCTACCACAATCTGAGATTTTGAATCATTGCAGTAAAGACACCATTATCAAGACTTTGTACCCAACAGGGGCAGTTTTATTTGTCTTCTCACGCTCATACCTAGCCACACCAAGTTTTACATGAAGTCACAGAATAAAATATCCTTGCTCCAACTTGAAAACTGAGGTCATGATGTGTTCATGATTTTAAAGTTAACTGTTCAAAATGCAAATATGCCATGCATGCTGGGGTGAAAGATAACTCAAATTACATAATACAAGTACAAAGGTTAACAAACATTACAAAGTTATTGCATTTTGTCAAGCAAGTTAAAATCCAACATGTTCCATGTTTTATAAATGCTTTTACCCACTCTGAGTTAATAGTCAAAAGTACTCTTCAGGACCCATGTTCAGCGTTATATCAAAACTTTGAATAATTAAATTCCTTCCTGGTGCAAGGCAAGGATTTTCTAAAATTTGAGAATATATGAGCAATGTTGCACACTGCAAGATTTTCTGTAAATGTAATTCTTCACTGACAGTGTCAGAGAATATGGCATTTTCTGTGACATCTGCCTGAGGTTTGTGCATAAGGGAACGAAAGACTACATCTAAAAATAGATTTGAGTTCATTTTCTAAATATCTATACCTATTCTTAAACAATTATGTAGTTTACAGATAATTATACCAGTGACCTTATTTAAAATAGTAAAATCAATGAGGATGGGCCAAAGGCCCATTTGCTGGATTCGAAGGTGCAGAGCACTAAGACAAACCCACTATACCAGGCTCAGGTAAGCACATGGTGCTTGTAGACATTGAGGCAGAGAACCAATGCACCATAATCCACCCTTTGTAAACTTTAAATCTTTATGATAAAATTATTTAAGAACAATATTTAAACATGAATCTACAGGTCTCCCTTGGAAGTGGGAAAACAAAAAGCAGCAAGATGGCAGAGTTAATGACAATTCCCTTAACTTATTTTTTGGCAAAATAATTTTTCTCTGCTATTAACGGTCTGTTATGATTTGTTTTTGAATTAGCATTTGCCACCAATATCACTATCAAATGAATTCAATTTTTTTAAATGAAGCAAATTCTACGTGAACCACCTAAGAAACTAAAATGCAGCAGTATGTTCTGAAGGCAGCAATAATTTATGTTCCCAAAAGTGAATTAATTCTTAACTATTCATGAATGAGATAATGTACTCCAAATCTGCAAAATCAATTGCAGCGAACATAATCAGGTCTGAAAGCTTTTGCAGATAGAGTTAATTTGGCTGCCTCAAGGGAACTTCCTGGCATGCAGAAAGCAGAAATGGGATGCACTGAAGAGCTCACAATGGGGCAAGAAGTTAAAAATCAGCAGTTTGATGAGCTTGTAGATACTACATTTTAATAAAATTACATCTAATCATATATCAGCAAGATTTTTGAGCATTTCCTTAGATTAAAACACAAATTTGGCAAACACATTTAATCAATATAATATTTTCCATGCGTTATTTAAACATTGCTCTTTTACTTTTACTCTTAAAAATTAACTTAATTAGCATTTGCATCTCTGAACTATACAAGTTTTGGCAGTCAGTTATTTTCTCTCCATTTCTTTCGTATCTTATCCTTGTCTTTTTTGAAAATTCTAAAAATTTCTCAATATGATGATTCATTTGGTATTGCAAATGTGCATAATGCATGACATTATGCACATATAATGGACATATAATATGCACATATGCACACATTAATGCACATATAATATGCACAGGGAGAGTTTCTACAAGGAGGTGAAAAATCTCAATTCAGAGAACTCTTTTAAATCTTACATTCCATGTTAATAAAACAGAATAATTGAATAAATTAAATATTAGTTAATGACATAGCTGATATCTGGTGATTAAAATGCAAGGAATGACTAAATAAAGAAGTTTCGACTGATATCAGTAATATGAATTTCAATGAAAATCCAAGCTGGTCAGTGGAAGAAAATATTGCTACTTGCAAATTGCCAGCAACTTTTCCTCACTTAATGCCTTTCCAATAGATCACATTTAATGAATTTCCAAAGACAAATGGGCACTCTCATGTAAACTTAACTGTTTTCCAGCAGATGTGCATAGAAATGTGAAAACTACTTAAAGCTGCAAAGGTAGAAGAAACCTTTGTCCAAATTAGATCTATTTCACTTTTCAGTGCATACTTTTGGGGTAACAATCAGTAAAAATCTATCTGTGCATTTGCTATTCTCAACCTTTACATTGTACTTGTTTTCCAAGATTTTCTCATTGGAAAATAGAGAAAGTGGCAAAGTTAGCTTGCACATTCAATAGATGCAGGCCATCACTGTGGAGTAAATGTGATGTGAGGTAGGGTACCTAGCTGCCTGCTTTTTCTTGAATTCCCTTTCTGTAGGGTTCTCAGTTGCAAGGGCCCTGCTTGGAATATCCTCTAAACTGAAGAGCCAAGATGAACAGATAAGATTCCATTAACAATGGCTGAAGAAGAGCAGAAATATTTCATGTTTTTAACATTTTTCCCAGAACATCTCCAAAAAAAAACCCCAACATTACATGGTCACTAATTTAGTAGTTGTTTGGAGCACATGGTTTTCTAGTTCTCTCCCATGCGTACACAGAAAAGCAAATACATTTCAACAAAGCTTAATCGGCAGTGATGTGCTTTGAAGAATGCAACAGGACCTCATATTAATGCAAGTGCTCCCTTTACAAGGCCTGAATGATACAAATAAAGAACAATTATACTTTTCTGCAACTGTACAACTGAGATATAGATAACTGCTTTTCAGATAGGATGTCAGAATCTTGGCCTTGTTTGTTAAAGGATCAATAAGTAACCTGTTAACATTATGGCTCTGGTAACTTCTCGACACTGTGGATAGGCTGTTATTGCCTCTTCATAATCTGAAAACATAACACATTAATTCAAGGTGCAGCACAATCAATGGATTACCTTTAAAGCAGGTAGAGCGCTAGAGTCAATGCAGCCCTGCAATCCTCAACCTCCAAAGTCATATCTCTTCTTAAATCTGTAGCTTCTTACAGCCTTACATGCAAAATCTTGTTCCTTCATCTTCATGTCTCTCTCTCCCTTTTCTCACCACTACCAAGGTTCCATGTTTTGGAAACCACCTATAAAGGCATGAACCTGTCCAACTCAGCTTTTGTTTTTTCTCCTCGTCTTTTTTTCTTTTGTTTTCCCCTGGCAGTGGAGGGCATGCCCAGCCTGACCTGCTGGGCATGTCTTCCAGCTCTGCAATTCACAACTACATTCTTTTGTCTACGTTCTCATTCACTCATTGACCAGATAACCTTGTTTACAGTTTATCCCCATGGTCATCCCAGTTTTACCCTATTAGAGATATCTCTCCTCGCCCACCCTCCCTGCAACTTAAAGAGCTTCTTTTGTCTCTTTCCCAGTTCTAATGAAAGGTCCTCAAACCAAAGTGTTAACTCTGTTTCTCTTCCCCCAGTGCACCCTGACCTACTGAGTATTTCCAACATTTTCTGTTTTTAGATCAATCCAGTAATCCCCATGAGAGTCCCCAGGATTTTGTGACAAATCTGGCACATTGAGCTCTGTGTGCCTGCAAGCATTCCCACGGGGTCAACAATCACAAGTAGTCACCTTCAACAACAAAAGTCTCTGATTCTTGCTCCTTTTATGAGTAAATTAAGGTCTCAGCACCCACTCCTCACTTGTCATTCTCAAACAAGCATTCCTGGGTATTCCAAAGATTAAAGCCACTAGCACATTTAAAGCAGAGAATATCATTAAAATATTACAAATTGTTGACCAGAATGAATCCTGCAAACAGCCTCATTGACTTTGAGGATTAAGAGATCAGAAAGCAAAAAGTCAGAGTTCCTCCTCCTGATCGCGCCATGTGTGCAGATATCAGTAAAGGACAGGATTAGATTGGGGTGTAATGGTCCATGTAGTCAAACAGGCACCTGCTCAGTCAATACCTGATTATGCAGATCAGTTATCAGACAGATTTATACTCCTCCAAGTAAGAACAGCACACTCAGCAGAGACAGAAGAAATCACCATGTTAATAAAAATAATTAGATCCTATCATGACCTGTGGCCTGTGATCTAGAATTTACAGTAAGGTGGGGTTTGGTTTAGTGGCTTAATCAAAAAAAAAGACACCAGAGGCAAGATATGGAATGAAGAGTGTGACTGCCACTCTGATACTGAGAAATTGACAGCACAGTTTTGGCGGCACACAGATCAATACTTGTAAACCTGAAAACATACTCTGAGGAAACTTTTCATGCTCAGGGAATATAACGAGGTGTTTTAGCTCATCGACTAGAGCTTTTAACAGTCAGCCCACAGTTCATCTGACTTTTGGTATAGCACAACAATTACATTCCTCATTAAGTATTTTAAACAATAATGCATGCACCTCTGTGGTCACAGTTCATTTAACAGTAATGCTGGGCCAATAAAACATGCATTGATACTTACCTGGTTTTAGGGGATGTTGTTAACCATTCTTCATGTTTCTCGAATGTTATTAAGTAAGCTGCAATTTCCTGAAAAAGACAAACAGGAAAAGACCAATTTAGATGCAAAGTGTAACTTATACAATATTTGCCAGCTTTGCTAACATGGTTCCATTCCAACAGGGTCCCTGTCAAATATCAAATGATGACAAATAATTATGAGTATTCATGAACATCACTTTTTAAAAAAGAACCTGGGTTAATACATTCCCAAAATACACCATATGTAGTGTAAGTTCACAATACAGTCACAGGAGATACCAGCTCCGCAAGTTTGTTTAAAAAGCATAGAAATTATATTGTACTTTCACAAGTAACAGCAGAACCTAAATATTTGCTTTAAAAAGCATATCCGTCATTTTTCATATTCAAAACCCAGGCCGAAGCCCCTTGCCTCTCAATTTCTTATCCTTGCTCTTTCCCCATGCCTGAGCATCCATCCAGCCATCCATAAGGCTTGCTCCTCATCTGTGGCAAGGATATCAATAATTCCAATGATTCTAGCACCCATAGTAAGGAAGGAGGCTATAAAGCCTGTAATGCTTGTGCTGGCTCCTTGATGCAGCCATCCAATTAGTCATGTTTTTTCCTAATAAATGCTGTAAATTTTTAAAACAAGTAATAAAATGAATGGCTCCACTGACCTCCTCTGCCTTTAGCCTTCAGGATAAGCAGGTGATACAAGAGTCCTCCAGCCCATGCAGCCCCTTCATCAACAACAGTAATTAAATGAGCCAAGTCCTAACTCAGTTCAACAACAGAGGAATGCAGTAGTTCAGGTGCAAATTGTTCAAGATTTCTACTGAGGAGAGTCCATGGTAAATGATTGGAATAAGTGGCAACGTTAACTCCAACAGGGCATCAATTGTGGCAGGAACTGACTCAAATAGCTTAAAGAGGATAAACTCCATTAGAACATGGCTTCTAAACTATCAAATATTGACATATGCACTTGCTACCATTGTCATAGATCATGCAAATCTTAATTGGACTATTTAGACACGAGATACTGCAAGCCATCTCTGTCTTAGGCTACAATATCCACTATTTCCTGCAAATGAAAGGTCTTCAAGATTCAAGCAAAGCATTATGAACAGAGCAGTGGATGGATGGAATACATTATACAAAACCCAGCAGATTTAGACAGCCTCTGACACCATCAGAACAATCACAAAGTCAGACACACCAACAACAGGGGACAATCATTGGATGTGCAAAAGACAACTTCTGAAAAATTCATGATAATTTCTATGATTGAGTTCCTAGGTTTATCACAAACATAACCCATTGGTAAATTTATGTGGAAAGTCAGGTAAGTATCTGTGAGAGAAAGGATTGCAAGGACATTTCTTTGATGATTATTTATGAGATGCAGGCATTGCTGGTAATGCCAATATTTAATGCCCTTCCCTAACTGACTTTCAGAAATTGGTGGTGAGGCACAACCCTGAACTGCTGCAGTCCTTCTGGAGAAAGTGTTCCCACAGTGAGCAGGGAATTCCAGGATTTGCACCCAGCAAAGATGAACGAAGGGGAAATCGATGAACGAGAGGAATGAACAAGATGAATGCACACATGGTGGCTTTCACATGCACCTGCTACTGTTTTCCTGGTGGTAGAACTTGTGGGTTTGGGAGTCACTGTTGAAGCAATGCTGACAAATAATTGTATTGCGTTTTCTAGATAGTACACGCTGCAAGACAGTACCCCTATGATAGAGAAAACAAACAACATAGGGTGGTGGACAGAATAATTATCAAGCACTCTACTTAGTCCTGAATGATGTTAAATTTTTTGAATGTTGTTGGACAACATCCTGACCTGTGATGAAAATACTAATTTTTCTAAGTCAAATATGTTTGATCCCCATTTTGTAAAATTTCAAACCTTTCTTGCACATTGGACTGCCCTGAATCTAGTCTGCCAGGTTTTCCAGCTCTGGATGGGAACAAGCATGAAGCTACCAACCAAAGGGTTGCTGTTCTATAAGTTGATTCTAGTGCCATTCTAGCTCCTCAGATCTCATCTTTGCCCTTCTCCTCCCCAACCTGAGGGGACCTGAAATTGGATGAACAGACTTCAGAAGTGCAAGATCTACAAAAATGTTCTTCCAAATTAGGGTCCCTTGTGGCTTAAATGGTAGCACTCTCATTTCTCAGTCAACAGAACAAAAATCACAGTCAACAAAAGCACAAGCATAAAGTTTAGTGTGACATTCCCAGTGCAATAACAAGGGAATGCTGCATTGTTGGAGGTGGCATCTTTCAGATGAATCCTTACACTGAAATGCCAAGATTTCTCAGAAATGCAAAATATTCCTATGTTCCACTCAATATTTATTTCTCAAACAATATTGTTAACAGAGATTAGTTGATTGCTGTTGTGCACAGCTATCTGCCACACTTCCTATATTACAACAATAAATACAGTTATAATGCAGTCCACTGGCTGATAAGTAGTTTAGCACATCCTGAGGTCCTGAAAGGCACTGTAAAAATCTGAGTTTGTTGTTTCTTCTGCCTTATTCCCAGCAGTAGAACAGCCTCCTGCACAGTTCCAATGTGTTATTTCCCACTACAAACATCACTGAATGAGCCTGCCAATTCATGCTGAATTATGGCCAGTTTCATGCTGCTGATGCATGTCCACCAACTCATTTTTAGACTTAGGTCCCCACTCTAAGAAACTGGTTTACAAACCATGCACTGTTCACTCCTTTTGCCTCTATAAACTATATTTTATAGCCTTCGCATCGGCAGTAGGTGACAATATAAAAACTTGTTATTCCACAGGCGTTACTCCATAAGTACAGAATAGCACTTTAAGCAGTGTTGCTTATCCAGTCACAGGCCCCAACAGACCAATTTCACTGAACAATTCTTTCCTTGCTACATAATCTGGACAGTATGCATCTAAACCCCAGTGCCACAAATCTCTCTCACTAACACTTCAGCTGCAAATAGTTCTGGAATATTGATGCAAAGAAAGAGGACTGGAAGTAATCCAAATAGCTGCAAACACAGAGGCTTCAGTTAAGCTGTATTGAACTACTGCACCTCAGTAACAATATACTGGTTTTAGAGTAAGTGTGGCTCTAAAAGGGTTAATTAATTATGATGGATTACATAGAGGTGGCACGAATTCAGTTAAGTATTAATAATTCCATGGTGGTCTTACCGAAATTATTGAAGTGCCAGTGCAAGGTGGGGAGAAACTTTCCTTTGGGGAAAATTCAGTAAAAGGGGTTACAACCTTAAAAATAGACCTAATTAATTCAGGGGTGATGTCATGAACTCACTCCTTCCAAAAAAAACTATTGATGCCAAAGGTCAATTGAAAATTTCAAAACTAATATTATTATTAAACAAGGATATTAAGAATTATAAATCCAAGGGAATTAGATGGAATTAAGAAGCAGTTCAGCTATGAATCAAATGAATGACAAAGCAGGCTGCAGTGGCTGAATGGTCTCTGCCTGTCCCTAAGCTTGTCAAGAATCTAACCCTTGTTCACCTGTGAAATGTGTTAAGCTGTTCATTTTATGCCAGTTAGTGATCGGCGAGTATTTGTCTCCACCTCCCCCAACAGTGTCAAGTGTCTGTCTCTCCTCAGAGACTTAGAAGTACAAACGAAACACTGCTCATCATTAGGCCATTCCACTATGGAGAGTTCCACAACTGAATCTTGGCCAACAGCCACACCTCTCCACCTTCCAGCAGAGGTCATAAGAAATTGGAAGCTTGTTTGTACTCCCTCTCTATGGATTGTGGGGCACTAATGACATTTCTATGTACCTGAGATCTGCCAGCTCAGCAAAGATCCAGGATCAAATCTTGTAGCTGTGTATGGTTCAATATTTCATAATACATTTACCTGCTGAATTAACAGGCAATTAAATCATCAATTTTTATGCATTCATTTTTTGCGTAATTAGGAAGAAGCTATTTAATTTTCCATGTGATTCAATCACAGGTGTTGAGGTTAAGCAATCCCCAGTGACTGTTAAATTTGCCTAGGGCAGCCTGTATTTTATGCTCACTGCGATGTCCTTGCCGTGAGAAGCAGCTGTGTTAAGGAGCACACCAGGTGAGCACTGCAATATCAGCTGCCTTCTTTCATCCGGCACACAGCCAATAAGGGACAGATAGGAGGGGGAGAGGGATAATGGCATTCTAATGTCAATGCAATAGTTTATAGAAATCACAATTACTAACTACTGCTGTCCAGTTTTCTAGTTATCAAATGACTGAGTATCTACCCCACAAGAGCTGACAGCATCAAATCTGAATGGAAATCTACTCTGTTACAAGGTGAGTTCACTGTGGCTCAGTCTAACCCTCCAGATCACTGATGCTCATTATTTATATTAGTACTTTCAGTAAGAAGCCTAATCACTGACACTGGTTGCAACCATTCCAGCTATGAGGCTAAGCAGTAAGTGGTCTTTTAGATGTCTGCAGTAGTGTGTGAAAAATTGGACTTGGAAAATATTTCTTTCTCTTAGTCAAAATGTCTCTTAAAGAGGTTGTTGTAGTTTAAATTTAAAGAAGAATTCAGTCTACAAATGAAGAGCTTCAAAAGAAAACTTTGGGATTGAAGCATCACTGGCTAAGGCCAGCATTTATTGCCCATCCCTAATTGTACTTGAAAAGGTGATGGGGTGAGCTGGCTTCTTGAATGACAGTAATCCTTGTGGTGAAGGTACTCCAACTGTGCTGTTGAAGTGGGGTTTCAAGGATTTATTGACAATAAAGTACCAGCCATATATTTTCAAATCAGTGACTTGGAAGGATACCTGCAGTTCATGGTCTTCCAATGCCCTTGCTGCCTTTGTCCTTCTTGGTGATATTACACTTACTGTGTGCTGCTGGTGCAGGGAATGATAGCTTATGGTAGTTGATGAAGTTCCACTGAAGCAGGCTGCTTTGTTTTAGATGCTGCAGATCTTCTTTAGTGTCGTTGGAGCTGCCCTCTTCCAGGCAAATATACTGTATTCCATCATGCTCCTGACTTGTGCCTTGTAGATGTGGAAAGGCTTTGTGTTTCTGGAGGTGAGTTACTCACCACAGGGTACCCAGCCTCTCATCTGCTTTTGTACCCATGGTTTATGTAGCTGGCACAATTCAGCTTTTGGTCAATGGTAATCCCTAAGATATGGATAGTTTGCTTTTTGGCAATGGTAATATTTCTGAATGTCAAGCATAGGTATATAGTCTCTCTTGTTGATGTAGGTCATTACCGGGCACTTTTGTGCTGTGAATATTAGTTGCCACTTCTCAACCTGTGCCAGAATGTTGTCTGGATCTTGCTACATGCAGCCTACTTGCTTAATTTGCTGCAGAGTTGCAAATGGAACAGAGCATTGCACAATGATCAGCAAACATTATCACTTCTGACCCTGGTGACATTGGTGAAGTAGAGGAACATACTTGGGCCTTGGACATTGACCTAAGGATTTCCTGCACTTCTGTGCTAGGACTGGGATTCTCGACTTTGAACTACAAAAGCATTTTCCCTAATGTAAGGTTGGAGAGTAACCATTAGAGCATTTTTCCTTTTTTGCCCTTTGCCTTCAGTCAAACGCTACCTCAATGTCAAGAGCAGTTGTTCTCACATTACCTCTGGAATTCAGCTTTATGTTTGCATCAACAATGTAATGATATCTGGAGCAGGGTAGTCGGGTGAAGCCCAAAATGGGTGTCAGTGAGCTGGTTATTGCTGAGCAATTGTATTGTCAGTGACGCCTTCTATTACAATGCTGATGATTGAGGGTAGACTTTTGGGTGGTAGTTAGCTGGATTGGATTTGTCCTACTTTTTCTGAACAGGGCATGCCTGGGAAACTTTCCATTTTATCAGGTGGATGTCAGTGTTTCAACTGTACTGAAACACTTTAGTTTGAGGTGCAGCTAGTTATGGAGTAGAGAAGTAGAGAAGTTGTGTGGATTGTAAAATGAGGTTCCAATCCTCCAATGTACCCTTGTTTTGTCAAAGAAGAGCCTGGAAAATATCTTATCAGGGCCTGCCAATTTATCTGCTTTTAAAAATTAGATCTCATAATATTTCCTCTCTTTCTATGTTTATTATATCCAGTGTTTCACATGCATCCTCCTTAACCACAATTTTAGTATCATCTCCCTCTTTTGTGAAGCTAGACACAAAATATTCATTTCTTTCATCTCCACATTTCACCTTCAAGTATATTTCTATCTGGAAAAATTGGCCTCACCCCAATTTGGAACCTTATTCCTGGTTCACCTTTGTCCTTTTTTTATATGTAAAAGTACTGAAGAAAATTGTTGACCACCTACCTGTGTTATTTTTTACCAGCATTGCATTGCCCTGAGCACATCCTACCACTGGGAGCTCAGCTCCCAAAGCTTCAGGATACAGTGTGTGGCCTTGTGGCTGTCAGAGCACAGGCAGTCAGCTGGATTCACAGGGGTCTGACAGCCAGTGAACAGCCTTTCAAAGTTGTTACTGAGTGTTCTTAATGTTTTTAGCATTCACATTCAAATTCACCAGAAATAAATAATAAAATGTTAACAACATACTTTAAGTTTAAAACTAAAAGACTGAGAAAATGCATACACTTAGAAACATCCAAACCATTTAAAATAACTTCAGCAAAAGCTCCACTCACCTTTCTTCTAGCAGTTAATCTCTCTCCTACAGAGCTGGCACCAGGGATGGAAAAGTTGGTGCTATCCTGATGGGCTCCATGAAGTGTCTACCAGTACAGGGGAAGCCAACGCCACAGGTGGCAAGATGGAAAATACCACCACTGCCTTAAGGCCACATCAGCACTGGGAACATGCTGATGGTCCTAGCCTAGGCAGTAGCACCAGGTCAGATGATTCTACTCAATATCATCACTATTTCATTATTCCTGCTTTGTACTTTTAAATGGTTTATCCCTCACTGATTCTAATCGCATCACAAATTTCCCTTTATTTAAGTATATATGATTGTGGAATATGTTACTATTTTAGCTTCTCTGATAACTTAGTTTCATAATTCCTCTTTTCCTTTGTAAACGTTTCTCACCTTCTCTCTTCATATTTCTTAATTTTGGTTTCTCACGAGGATTCAGTTTGTTCTTATATTTTAGCAAATTTAATTTTCTTGGATTCTGTTGAACATCATCTTAAATGTTTCCCATTGCTATTCTACATTATTGTTTGCTGATACTTCCAACATTGCCGGCCATATTACTTTCTCAAGTTTTTTTCTCTGCCCCTCAAAGTCAAATTTTCTCCTGTCCATTACCTTGGTTTTCGTCATATTTATCATTGTATTATGATCACTACTGCCTAGCAATTCCCCGACATTTTCTCCTTTCTGTTCTTGATTGTTCCCCACTACTTGACCAGAAGTACTACTACTTGACCCTTACTCAGCATTTCACATACAGGATAAGATAAGGACTCCTGTAAAATGGTAGAAGTTCTAAATTCTTACCATACTTAATTACTAGCATGTGTAATTAATTTTGGGCTGGTTTAAATCCACCAAAATGATTATTCTATGTTTTCTACTCATTTCCATAACTTGTTTTCATACTTCTTCCTCCACCCACTATTAGGTGGTTTGTACACTATACCTATTTGCACAATTAACATATTATCTATTACCTCTCCACATGGATTTTATTTCTTTCTTACTGAAAGCTGCATCACCTTATCCCACTCTGAAGGTTTTCTCTAATCAGTACAATTACTCCACACCCCGCTTTTCCTTCTTATTCTTTTCTAAATATGTTTTACTCACTAGCATTTATTTCACAGTTCTGATTTTTCTGTAGCCATGTCCCCGTAATCACAACTCTGTCTGGTTCCCTGTAATGCATTATTAACTCCAATTCCCCTGTTATACTTCTGTGAGCACTGCTGTACTGTTTAACTCATATTTGATAGCAATTCCTCTCATTTTATTTTTAACCATCTTTTTATACCCACATTATTCATTCCTGACTGGCTGCCTTTTGCAAATGACACTTCCATGGTCACAGCAGGACCAGGATAATGCTCCCTTGAGAATCTGACTCTCTGTGCTTGTTATCTTTTAACCTTCATTTGTAACCTGGTATTTGTCCAAATACAGTTTTAAAAGAATTTATTAGCAATATTTTTTAAAAGGAGTTTGTTGTCTAGGAGATAGGAAATATCAAGAGACTCTTCTGACCTCTCGCCATAATCACAGGGGAAATCCTGAAGAAACCCCAATTTTTCCAGGGTTACTTTTGACTTATGGAACACAGGAGGAGCTGCTGGGGAAATGTTACATGGTGGTGAAATATTCCTCCTGCTCTTGGGTTGATTAAATTTATCCTCTATTTCTGTGCTCACATTTAATTGCACAAAATATGATCTGTGGAAACTCTTGGCCTTCTGTCCAAGGCAGCAAGGACAGTGGAATTTCCTCCTTATTCTCCTACCGTTGCAGAGACTGGCAATAGTAGAGCAAAGCTGGGGATAGGATGGCTTAGGTCGGATCATGGGTGGGCTGTGTCAGAAGGAGAATCAAGACTGGAGTGGGGATGAAAAGGAAGAGAGAGAGAGAGATAGTGGAGAGGTCAGGCAGATGATCAGTTGTAGGGAATCTGTTGCTGAGAGACAAAAGGATGTTGGCAAGAAGCAGGGTGGTGGGAAATGATGGGTAAAAGATAAAGAAGATAATCACTCTTAGGAATCAGACTATTCTAATTTCCTGGCAGTAGTCCAGATAAGGTGAGGCCCTTTCCCCTTTCTGAGCCCCATAGACACAGAAAAAGTTTCTGCAAGTGGCATCAAACCAGCACTGTACATTGTGCAATGCCTCCATCCACTGCCAAGTCATCTGCACAGAAGTGTCGGCAACAAATCTGGTGCATAGTCTTCTACTCTGAGCTGAAGATGGCTCTCCAAGCCCAAAAATTTGGCCCCTTCCTGACTAAACCTTTTAAAATTTTGAAGCCGTGCATCAAGGCACATTTCAATTCTTCTTGTTAAATCCTGTTAAAACAAGTTGCAACATTCCTTTCATAACATTGAACTGAATTGCCAGAACAACTTTCCCACACTGCTCTGAACTTTCACCAGTGCCTCAATATCTCTTTCAAAGACTGGGCCACTACATTGATGCCCTGGAGTAAATACTTATCTCTCAATTAACATTACTGAGTAATATATTATCTGTGCAATTATCACATTAATGTAGAGAGATCTTGCTATGCACAAATTATCAGCCATGGCAGCAGCCATTACACTTCAAAAAGAGACTTCATTAGTTGGACAGTGATTGTCAAAGGCAATAAATATATGCAATTCCTTTTAGTTTGGAAGAACAAATCGGTGCTTCTGAAGGGAAGAGGAAAGCATGTGATAGAATAATTGTGCATGGACTCTGGATGTAGATTAATGTGTTATGGGCTGATCAGTCTTTTCAAGGTCCAGATGCAAAAACAGATGAAAATAATAGCAACATCCTTGGAAAAAAAAGCAAGTGATGTTGAAAAGAGTTAGACCTTTAAATGTGCTGTGTCCTCCCAACATTTGTAGTTATTATCCTCTTTATATTTTATCCTAGTAATTGACATGTCATGTTGATAACAGACTCCTATTTGACGCAATACTCACAACACAGTCAATAACAGTAACCAAGGCACTCCCTAGAACAGTGACATTATATGTGATTCATGTAGCAATTCACTGTATAAATTTCTCACTCATGGAAAAAACTGAATACTGTTGCCCAAAAGCTGTTCTTCACAAATAATCATAGAATAGTGGCCAGCTATTTGACTGGAGATGGCATTGTTACCAATGCTACCCTTAGCCACCAGCTGAAGGATGGATAGCAATCATGAGTGAGAGCACAAGTCCAGAGGTGCTGAAGGACTGAAGTGCCTTTGCAGGGATTGCTTCAGCAGAGATGGATCAATCATGTTCCGCAGTTACAGCATATGAACAGAGCCATAAAAACATCCGTTAACTGGAAGGATTTAATTGTCATGTGCTTTAAATGTTAATGTCTAATGGGACTACTAATCTTTTAACTTGGTCTCATCTTACCGTTGACTATTCAACTCTTTACTTCAAAATCAATTGATTTTGATCCCTCTGATAGATGAAATACACTCATGTCATCCAGAAACATACAAAGGCACCATGGGCACATGTCACACGTACTTTAAGGTACCTTTGAGACAATAATAGCCCACATGTATGCGGATAAATGGAATGGAAATGGCTTTCATGTGGTTCACAGGCTTATACAGACTTAACCCCTGAAGTCCCAAACCAGCTTTCAAAACACTTCACACATTAATGAGAAGTTTCAAGAACAAAAGAAACTAATTGGCCCTTCTACACCGGGCCTTTGTAGATACAGCCCACTCTCACACCTTCCCATTGTCTCACAGACCTCTCAACCTCCACCTATCCACCATCTACCCATATTTCCTAATCTCATATACTCATTATCTTCTTCAGTGCCACAAACACACTATACCTGATTCCATCCATCCAGCTTCTTATTATACCTCCTAATCCCTCATACACTCTGTATCCTTCAGTACCACCTATTTACCATGAGCCTCTGTTCCCTTCTACATCCAATAACATATTCATTGTGCCCCTTTCACAATGTTCTCCTTGCTGACTAGTTCCATTGCTCAAATATTTGGGGTATGGACAAGTTCCAAATCCCTTCCTACTCTAAGTGCAATATTTAAATTATAGTTAATTCTGATCACAGTGACCTCCCAGTGACCTGTTACTCTTTTTTGGCACTTCAATATTTTGTGTAATGCTCTTCTTTCTTATTCTTGATACAGTGATAGACTTCACCTACAGTTGGGGCAGGGGTAAGTTGAACTGGGCTCTCACGGAATGC
Source organism: Rhina ancylostomus (assembly GCA_030265395.1). NCBI lineage: Eukaryota > Metazoa > Chordata > Chondrichthyes > Rhinopristiformes > Rhinidae > Rhina > Rhina ancylostomus. The sequence continues at coordinate 19,071,344 of JARFYF010000059.1, read as the reverse complement.
CAATTTTCTTTCTCCCCCTCTCTCCACCCTGTCCCACTAACTTCTGTGCACAGACAAATATGGCAGCATGCCATGTAGATGATGGGCTTCATCACATAATCTATGAAACCACACTTAAACTCTTCATGGATACCAGTGACATGACTGTAAGGAACATCAGTCAGCACTGCAGAGGACTTGAGTGGTAGCCCTGCTGAACCAGTGGTTAGTCATGATCACTTGAGATCCAGATCAAATACAGCTATGATACTTTGGATAGAAATATAGCCTGCTGATTCTTCTATTTTAGCTTGTTTAGGAACAGCGATCACTTTGAAGAGATACTGATGGAGAATCAATGCCAGTGGAAACATAAGAGAGGAGAAAAAGAGAGAATAGTGAGTGGGAGTGAGCAGAGAACAGCCACCATTCCCTTATAGGGGCAGGAAAAACTGAATAAAAACAACAACTGAACTTGTACTTATTATTTTATTTCTTTGGTTAAAAGATTATTTTCATTCCTTTCACTACATCGCAGTTTATATATCCTGTGTCAAGGTACTAACTTAAAGGTGTCATTGAACCATTGCTGAAATAAGTTAAGTAGACATACTTAATTGCAGATTAAGTGCTCAAGTGCACGACCATATTACTACTGTAGCATCTCATGGGTTTAGTAACTGCTCCAGGATTGTTCTTCCAAGAACTCCAAAAGAGCAAGAAGATAAAATTAGATTCCATCTTTTATAATCAAATGACATCTGAAAGTGATCTACAGCCAACAACACATTCAAAGTGTAGTAAAGTTGGATATGTACCAAACAGATTGTGTAAAGCACAATCCCACAAACAGCAATTTTAGTTGGGAGATGAACATTGTCCAGGAAATTCTGAAGAGCTCGGTTCCTGTTCCGAGAATATTTTATGTTCACTCGTGAGACAACCTAGTCTGCTATCTACAAATCCACCAATTTTTGTATGGTCTGCACGCTTCCAAATGATACCACCTACATTTCCATCCAAATCATTCATATATCTTATAAACAAAGGTCCCAGCACTGATCCTTGCTGCACAACACTTGTTACAGACTTCCAGTCAGAGAAACATGCATCCATCACTACCCACTTCTTCCTATCACTAAGCCAATTTTGGATCCAGTTTATCAACATGTCTCAGATTCCTTGTGCCTTAATCTTCTGGACCAACCTACCACATGGGACCTTGTCAAATGCTTTACCAAAGTCCTTGTAAACCATGCCTAACATTCTACCTTCATCAATTTTCTCCCCTCCACAAAACCACACTGACTCCTCCAATTGGTCACAGCCTTTCCAAAAGAACATAAATCATGTCCCTCAGAATCTTCTCCAACAACCACTGATGTAAGGCTCACCAGCTGCAGTTTCCAGGGTTATCCCTATAGCCCTTTATAAATGAGGAGCCAGCTATCCTCCCATCTTCTGGTATTCCACCCGTGGCTAATGAAGATGCAAAAATCTCTGTCAAAGCCCCAGCAATCTGCTCCCTTGCTTCCCTTAGGATTCTGAGATAGATCCCGTCAGGCCCTGGGGATTTATCCACCCTAATGTGCTCCAATATTTCTGGCACTTCCTCCTTCTTGAAACAGACATGCTCCAGAAAATCAGCGTACCCCTTCCTTAACTCTCCAGCCTTCACACACTTTCTCCCTGATGAATACTGGTGAGAAGTATTCACTTAGGATCTCGCTCATTTTGGCATCAATTACTCCTTTGGTCTCTGAGGTGACCTATTCTTAGTTACCCCCTTGCTTCTTACATACTTATAAAAGGTTTTAGGTTTCTACTTAATCCTCCCTGCCTAGGTCATTTCATAGTCCCTTTTTGCCTACCTAATTTCTTTATTAAGTTCTTGCATATATTCCCTATAAACCTCACATGACTCGCAAAAATTCATTAAAGTATCAACTTCCCTTAAATGCTCAAGTTTCTAGAGGGGGAGTTAAACCTGAAACCCAGTTCAGGGGTGGCAATGCTCTTCACTGAGCATTAGCTGCCTGCTTAAAGAGGCATCATCACCCTAAGCAGTGCTTGGATGGTCTTGTTGGTCAAACCTTCAGATGTGGTGGTAGAATTTCCCATAAAATATGACAATGATAATCTCACTGTTATGAAAACTCTTTCCCTGCATCAAAATTTTAACAGAAACAACTGCCCTTTCTCAACTATCCTTTCAACTTTCTTTCCATTCCTTTGGCCCATACCAGAATACACCCTAGATTCTGGCAGTTTTCCACCATCTTACAAGGTCCATGTTTAAGCAATAAGCACCTCTCCCTGTTGCCACAAAACAGATGATTCCTGAGCCTGTCCTTATCTAACATCCACCAGTACACTGGATAGTGATTAATGTGAGGAAATCCTGGCCAGTTTCCTACCCTATCAATTCAGGCCACTGAGGAGAACTGGAGCTTCAAACTCAGTCTAAATTTTATTTGGCTCTTTCTGTATGGTTTAAAACTAACTACTAGCAAAATATTGTACTGCCTTTGTACTTAATAGCATTGGGAAATAACAAAAACCAAGACACAACCATCTGAAGATGTCAACCAATCGATAACTATGTAAGAGTTTTTGATATGTTTAACTCTAGAGCTGCCTCAAGTTGGGGAGGGTGAGATCCAACAACCCCAGTGGAGCAACCCATGACCTCAATCAGCCCACCACCTCAGCTGGAGAAACACATACTATTTATTATGAACAGACACAGTCCAACCATCTGAGAATTACACAACTAATACAGAGGTCACATCCAATGTCCTACCACAGTCAAGGAGTCTGACTGCTCCTCCCTGTTGAGTTGAACAGTAATGACTCTTTTGTAATGGAGCCTGTGAGGGATGATTGGAATTTAGATGTTAAAATTAATTTAAATGTAATCTCAGCTCACCAACACGAGGAAATATGAAATGCACAGGCCTTCAGGGTTAGAGTTTCACAGCATCAATTTATAACTGCTTCTATCCTTAGGTGTCTACATTAAAATACTACTGCACATTTCACTACTGCCATGAAAACCACCAGGATGTTTTTTATCTCTCTGCATTGATACTACCATGGAATTTATTCCTTTGAACTTCCATTCTTAATCCTCCTATGCTCTCAGCTTCTTCAACTCAGGCAGTCTCCCACACCCTTATCACATCATGACCAAAACAAAGCTCAGCACAACATCTTGCACAATCCTAACTTCAAGATTGCACAACTTCCTCCCTCTATGCACAGATGAAGGGTCTCGACACAAAATGTGAACTATCCCTTTGCCTCCACAGATGCTGCCTGACCTGCTTGTTTTTGGCTCTGGATTCCAGCATCTGCAGTTTCTTGTGTCTCTTCCCTCTTTATTCCTACCATCAAGTTCTGGCATCATCTTGATCACTATTTTCTTATTAATTCAACCAGTATTATTTTGTTTAGTGATTTTTTTTGCAATGTGGGTTTTCCCTCAGATTTTAAATGAATATATGGAGCACTCATTCTCCCTATTTACCATAAATAGATATTGATAATTTCTTGCTCTAAACAGATTGAATTCCGGTTTATCGTAACTGAACCATGCATAAACCATCTACAAACCAGGATTAAACACCTTTACATAGATATAAATACCCACCCATCAGCCCCACACTTACATTAACGCAATGTCACACTAATATTGACACATAACAACTCATTTTTATACAGCACCCACAATGCAATATAATTAACACAAGCTCCTTCACAGGGGCCCATTTACATAAAAAAGTTGCACTTAGTCACAGAAGGAGATTTTGGAGCAGATATCCAATGGTGCAGGTTTTAAGATGAGTCTTAAAGGGCGAGATGGGGACATAGAAGTAGAGAGGCAGAGGGGTTCATGAAGTAAGCCCAAAGCTTACGGCTTTGGCAACTGAAGGCACAGCTGCCAGTGGAGATAAGCAAAAGGCTAGAATGAGGGGAATCAGATACCTCAAAGGGTTGTAGGGTTGAGGGTGACTGCAGAGTAGAAAGAAGTGAGGCCATCAAAGGATTTGAAAAGAAAGGTTGACAATTTTAAAATGAAGGCATTGCTTAACTGGAACCAATGTAGGTCAGCAGGCACAGCTGTGGTGGCTGTAAGTTAGAACATAGCATCAAAGTTTTAGATGAGCTCAAATCTGTGGAGCGTGTTCAAAGGAGGACAAGCAGGATAGCACTGAAATAGTGAAGCATAGAGGTAGCAAACACATGGATGAGGAATTTCAGCAGCAGACAGGCAGAGACAGGTGATGTTACTGAGGTGAAAATAAGCTGTCTTAGAGATGCTATGGGTATATCACTCAAAATACATCTCAGGGTCAAGAATGACACCAATCTTGCAAATAATATGGATCAGATTTCGGCAATTTCCAAGGAGAGGGACAAGGTCAAGGTCCAGGAAGAGAGTTTGTGATAGGGGCTAAAAACGATGGTTTTCATCTTCCCAATATTTAGTTGGAAAAAAATTCTGCTCACCCACTGAATGTTGGATAAATAGTCTGACAGTTTGAAGTTAGCAGAGTCAGAAGTGATTGTGGTCAAATAAAACTGGATGTCATCAGCATGCATATGGACACTGACATGGTGTTTTCAGACAATGCTGTATAGGTGCAGCATGTTGATGAAAAGGTAAGTGGAAGCCAAGGATACGGGGACACAAGCATCAGTACAAGAGCTTTAAGAGAAGATGTCATTGGTGTTCTTTTGGACAGGTAAGAATGAAATGAATGAGTCCAGTTTCAGCCAGCTGGATGACAGTT
>JARFYF010000059.1:18977421-18989492 GCA_030265395.1 Rhina ancylostomus | reverse complement strand
TCCTGACTCCAGTCTTGTATTGGTGTGCTGCATTTGGGTTCTCTGTGACTTTGCTCTGGATCAACATTGTGACACTATCTGCTGAAAGAATAGCCACCAATGGTGGAGCAATGAAATCTGAAAATGAATAGGAGGTTGGCATTGGAGTGCATATATCTTCAAGGGTGGGAAAGGGTCACAGAGATAAAGGTGAGGCTATAGAGGAATTTTAAAATCATAATGAGAATTTTAAGAATTAGGCCTTTTTAGACTGGAAGCAATATAAGTCAGCAGGCACAGGAATAATAACCTGGATTTGCAATTTGGATCTAGGTAACTGTATCTTGGATAAGGTCAAGTTTGCAAAGGGCACCAAGAAAGGATAGGAGTTGTTGAGTCAAGAGATAACAAAGGGATGGCTGAGGTTTTGGTAGCAGATGAGGTGAGGCAGACTCAAGATTCTGCAGTATGTGATTTCAGCAAATCAAACCATTGTGAAAGCTTGATTAATATTTGAATTCGGATAGTTTGAGACACCCAAACATGGAGTCAAGGAAGGAGGGTTAAAATGAGAACCAAGTGCAAAAGGGTAAAAAAAAAGAATGATTATTTATTGTTGTCAGTCTCAATACTGATTCTAGAATGATCAAAGCTCATTTAGTTCAGGCATTGTCATGAAGGGAAGGGGACTTTATTACAGCCATAACAAAAAATCATGAAACTTTCAGGAACATGTCTCACTTTCTTATACAATAAAATGCATGTATGCTGAGACACATGGATCAACAAGAGTGCTGAAGCCTTATGTTTGTGAAGTATCCACATAATAAATTAACATATGAGATTGACAGTAATGTACTGACACAGGTAAAGTAAACTATTTGACAGGCAGGAATAAAATAATTCTTCTCCAAAAGGCAGGCAGTGACTAGCGAGTACTTCAGGGATTGATGCTTTGACCACAGTTTTTCACAATATGTTAATGGCTTAGATGGGAAATAAATGTAATATCTCCAAGTCTGTGGATGACAAAGCTGGATGGGAGTATGAGCTGTGAGGAAGGTGCAGAGTGGCTTTGCTGTGACTTGGACAGATCGAGTGAGTGGAAAAACGTATAATGTGGACAAAAATCTGAAGAATTTTTCATGAGCAAAAATGGGAAGGCAGATTGTTATCTGAATTGCAATGGATTAGGAAAGGGAGAGCAAGACCAGGTGTCCCTCTACACCACTCGTTGTAAGTAAGGATGCAGATGCAACAGCAAATGAAAATCTAAAATAAAAACAGAAAATGCTGAAAACACACATAACTGACTAAGGGTTTTTGACCCAAAACATTAACTGTTTGACCTGTTTGGTGTTTCCAGCAGTTTGTTTTTATCTGGTGTGGCAGGTGGTAATTAGCAATTGGTAATAAATAGATTTGCTGAGGGCAGCTTGCAAGAGTCATCATTCTTCAGCACTGTTAAGACAAATCGTATCTTGCCCTTTATAGTGATACAATTTGAGTACAGGAGTAGGGATGCCTTGTTGCAATGGTACAGGGCCTTCGTTAAGATAACACCTTGAGCATTCTGTGCAGTTTTGTTCTCCTTATCTGAGGAAAGATTTCCTTCTTTGGTGGGAATGCTGCAAAAATTTCAAGACTGATTCCCCAGGTGGCAGTACTGATAAACAAAAAGATATGGGGACATTTGAGCTCTTATTTGCTACAACTTGGAAGAAAGAGAGGGGACCTGACTGAAACTTGGACAGGCTAGATAGAGGAAGGATATTCCCAGGTGTCATAGCCTCAGGATCCATTTAGAATTGAAATGTGGAGAAAACTTTTCACCCAAAGAATGATAAACCTGTGACAGGTTTCAGCACAGAATATAGTTGAGGTCACATCATTAAGTACATTCAAGAATGTGTTAGATTTTGAACTAAAGGTTAAAGGGGTCAAGGGATGAGGAGAAAGCAGGAACAGGATGTTGAATTTGGCTGACCAGCCATGATCATACTGAATGGCAGAGCAGACTCAAAGGGCCAAAGGGCCTCCAACTGTTTGCTACAAAAACTTAAAACAGCAGCATGGATTCCATAATATAATTAATAAACGCTTTCATAATTACATCATATTTCTCTGTCTACCAATTTAACCCATTGGGTGAAAGTTTTTAAAATGGCAGAGAGAGCAATTCTGCAAATACTATCACATTGCTTAGCTTCACTCCCAATTTCTTACAAGGTAAACTTTTAATTTGAAGTTAAGTTTGGGTCAGTATAGTTTAAACCTTGACTGACAGTGCTTGCTTTTCAAGGCCATCCTTGCACATGCATTGTTTCAAATTGCCTTTTTTTGTATGCTTGCTCATAGCTAATTGTCTCCTTCACCGTTTTTCTCTTATCATAAAATATTGTGTCATTTTCCAACTTTCTATTTTCTTTTCTTGTATTCTCATTGTCTTTTGTTACTTGCACTCCAACGTGATGCTATTATAAAGCTGCTGAGCAAAGTATCAGCACGTTTACTAAAAAAGACAAGTTAATCTTATTTTCTCCACAGTAAAAAGCGGGAGAATACATTTTCAAATTTATGTGCAAATCAATGTCACATAGTATTGCATACAGGTAGTTCAAGCCAAGTGAGACCAAGGAAGGTATATTGTCAGCTTGGTTCTCTCCACATTTGATAGTCATCAGGTGATTTCTGCTGGAAAGTACCTGCCCATAAACATTAGTTGAAAGCATGTTAGGACTGAGCTCTGACGCTTTCAGCTGGTGAATGTCAAATGGTGCTCTCTATTTAGATGGACAGATGAGAGATAGTCACTTTGCCAAACTACAGGACAGTCACTAGCTCCTTCGAACAATATAATATAAAAACAAAAAATGCTGGAAATACCGGATCCATGGGAAGAGAAACAGAGTCAATGTTTCAGGTTGAAGACCCTTCATCAGAACTGTGAAGTAGTCATGAGAAGCTTGTTAAGCTGCAGGGAAAGTGGGGGGGGGGGGGTGGTGGTATATTTCTGACAGGAAAATATGGGTGACCATGAGGATATGCTGTCAACAATGTTATTTGGTCAATGAGTGATTGGAAGTTAGAGAGTGAGAACACAGACAAAAGAATATAGAAGCAGTAAAATGCAAAAGGGGGGGGGGGGTGGGAAACACACAAGCTGACCCAATATAGCAGATGGATTAATGATACAGACAGAAATCGTTACCTGAAGTTGTATAATGTAATACTAAGTCCAGAGGCTACAACATGCCTGGATAGAAGATAAGGTGCTGTTCCTCAAGCTTGCATTGGGTCTCATTGTAACAGTACAGGACTGGTGGGTCAAAGTGGGATGGAGAATTAAAGTGGCAGGCAACGGGAAGCTGAGGGTCACCCCCTGCAGACTGAATGCAGGTGCTCCACACTGTGATCACCCAATCTGTGTTTGGTTTCTCCAGAGTAGAAGAATTCCAAAAAGGGACCCAAACAATCTTTCCAGGTGAAGCAGCAATTCACTTGTATTTCTTCCAATCCAGTGCACTGCATTCAGTGTTCACAAGTTTAGGTATCTTGATTTTTGTCTATATCTGTCATCTATCTGTGATATTGGCTCAGCTTGATTTTCTTTCCCCTTTTCCCCTCTCGAGGTGGAGGGACATGCCCAGCCTGAACTGCAGGGCATGTCTTATTGCTCTGCATTTTGCAACTCCTACATTCTTTTGTCAATATTCTTTAGCTTATGTTCTCAGTCTCTAACTACTCCCATTCACTTATGGACCAGATAACCTTGTTTACAGCTTACCCCCATGGTCACCTCAGTTTTACCCAATCAAAGACATCTCCCGTTCCCCACCTTCCCTGCAGTTTAAACAAGCTTCTTTTGTCTCCTTCCCAGTATTGACCAAGGGTCTTTGATCTGAAACAGATGTGGCCTAACCTGCTGAGTATTTCTAGCATTTTCTACTTTTATTTTAGATTCCCAGCATCTGCAGTGTTTTATTTAAATTTTTCCTTGGAACCATATCCCAGGAGGTAAGTCTCAGGGAAAGACAGTGGAGGTGAGAATTCAATGCAACACATTCTTCAAACTCTATGAAAGAAAGAACTATACTGACTTGATCACTGGAATTATTTTGAAAGAAAAAAAAATTCTTAGCCAATCCAATCTGTTTGGTGCTGTCCAAAGTTGTGTGATTCAATTTCACGGACTGATAAGATGGCAGACGGATTCAAATGGGAATTGAAAAGGAAACTACAGGAGTGTAGCAAAATGGCTATGAATTAGAACTATTACAACACTCTACAAAATGGCAAGCACAGAATTTAATGGGCTGAATGACCTGTTTCTTCACAGTACATTTTCCAGTACAGTTACCATGGCAATAATGCGAGACATCAGTCCTTTGGAGTACATTTCGTTCACTTTATTTCACATGCAAGAACTTGAAACAAGAATTGTTTTTCATTATACCTACATTTTCAGCTGTAAACACATCACTCTCAGAACAGGAGATGGTTAGACTTCACTTCACTCCTCCTAGATTCTCCCCTAATCCTTTGAAAGTGTTCTCCAAAATGGCCCTTCAACCAACACTTCAATTAAGAAAAAAAAACTCCTTTTTCATCCAATAATTGACAGCAAGAAGAAAAATTAAAAACTATTTATAACCACAGGGGAAGGGATAGGGGTAACTACCCATCACTGGGGATTTCATTCAAATAATTTAACACTTCTGCAATAACAGCAATCAATGCTGAGCATGCAGTATTAATCCACTCATATCTTAGAAAATGTGACCTCAGCTATACTTAACTTTCAATTTATGCTTCAGTTAGCTGTAAAATTTTCCATTTGTTTTGAACCTGGGCATCCCAATTCTATGTTGTGGTCTTGAGGTATGATTTCACATTTGAGAATTACCTAATATCAGTTTTAACTGTCATAACTATGGCACCTCTGTTCTTCCACTTCCTCCTCTTCCTTTCTCACTGCTTTGAACACAAAAGTCCGAATTTATTTTTTCCTAGCAGCTTAGTACTGTTGAGCATCCTCCTACAATCCGTAATCAATGAGGCTTTTAAAATCCTGGTTTGATAGGTCTTGCTGGGTGCATGTAGGTGAGAGAGTGGACAGCTCCAATTTGAAAAGAACCATTGCAATTTACAGCACAGAAGATGGGCATTCAGCTGGAATATGATTCTAAGGAGTTAATCACTGTCCAATACTTTGGCATAGAGACTGTCTCCCATGTGTCCATCTGAATAGGGAGCAGCATTGGGTATTCATGCTTCAGTTAGGAAGAGGAATTATGCCTGTGTGTTTCCTAGCTTTAAACCAAGGATGCTGAAAACATCACAGCTCTGCCCCAACCAAAAATAGTTTATATTAATCCTATTTCTTGACATTTGGTCTGCAGCCCTGTAGGGTATTTTATTGATGTTAGTATGAGGAGTAAATATTGACTAAGGCACCACCTCTGATTCAAAACTTTCAGTTCCACCTAAAATGTATTTGAAAGACAGCACTTCCAAAAGTGTACTCCAGAAATATTGCACAAGAATTGTCAGGAAGATTTGTCTGATAAAGTCTGCAATGTGCAAATTGAACCCATGATGTTCTGACCCAGAAAAGAGAGCACTTATCCAATGAATCATATCTGACACCAGTCCACATAAAACAGAGGATCAGTGGGAACAGCCTTACTCATATTGTTTGTAAGCAGCTGAACAGAATTAACACCTGGACAGGCTTAATGCAATTTTATAGTTCAATACTGGCAGGTTATAGGGAAAAAATTCCAAAGGGGACCAAGTGACCTCTGATACCAGGATACCAACAGTTCACCAACGGATCCACTGCATTCTCATTGAAAAGTTGAGCAGACTCAAAGGACTAACAAACCTACTTCTCACTTTGGACATATATGTGAACAATATCCGAGTGTTAGAGGTTACTAGGTGGTGCTGGGATGGGGGGAACACAATGGTTCATGTTGGCTTCCTGAGTGCCTATTTCTTCCTCTTCTAGTAGAGGTCACTGGAGAGTGATCAGGAACAGGAACTATTCCTTACTTTTCCTAGCATTAAACCAAGAATGCTGACACCATTAACAAGGCAACATACAAATGAATACAATGGTCCAAACTGTGTCCAAAAAAGGGTTCAGAAGCACAAACCATCCTGTGAATATGACTGAACTACATAGTGGTCAAATAACTTAAGTATTCAACCACATAGTCCAAAAACTGTGCTGGTAGAACAATAATGCTCCTTCCCATTTTCCCGTCCCCACCGACCATCTGCCTCAGTTGCCTTGTTACTCTGAGTTTGTTCTGCTCACTCCTGAAAGAAGACTGATTCTTTGGAACCTTGAGGAATGTGCTACTTCATTTAGTGCAGAAGATGGGGCACAGTGTGACAACCTGTAGTGACAATAAAAATACAAAGAATCTGAGTTTCCTTTTGAAACAGAGCTGGGGTTGAGGTCAATAATGGGAATCCAAGAACAAACTATCAACTGTTACAGTTTCTGTTTACCTAAAACAAAAAGAAATGAACATCTTTGAAAAGGATAACTTACTTTGGACATGACCATCAGCTGATAAGAGAATAAAGATTTCAAATCATTGCTTGTTATTTACCAGATTCCTGATGACTCAGAGCATTAAAGCAGCCTGTAGTTGATCCATAAAGACTGGCAGGTTTAAGGTTCAATTTCCAGTGTGTGCTGAGCATACTGAACCTCAGCCAGGCTGCAGCAGGCCCCGTACTGAAAATGGCTTCCCTTGGTTCCATACACTTGGGTAGGAAAGGGAGAAAATCAAATTAATGTGTCACAGTTCCTGCTTCCCGATCATAATCCTGAAAAGTAGCTTTGTTTCAGAATGACCTCAGTTATGATCTCAGGAGTTATCTTGGTTGTGATCCCAAAACTGTAACATACTCTCACCAACAATCCAAATTCAAACATCAAGAATGGTCAGTTGGAATGAGGACTGGGGTCCAACTTCACCTGTCAAGCTGAACTGCAACAAAAACTTTTCCTGGAGAAGAAAGGACCAGGATAGAAGCTGGCAAGGAGTTGGGAAAAATTAGAAAGGAGGCTGGAAAAAATCAACAACAGCTGCTAAGCTTGGGCTACATTTCATCAAGGTGACACATCTTTTAGTCCACAAGCATCATGAAGCTGTCTGTTTTGGTGACTTTAACGACTGAATAAGACTCACTGAAATGGATCAGTTATGTAGATGGGTAACACCATTTAATTATTCATTCATAATACACACAGAATAACAGATACCCAGGAATAGACAACAGACTGGAGTCCGTTCAAGGGGTTTGGATAGTTTATATAAAGGGGAAAATAACTGAGTTATGGCTTGAAATTAATTAAGAGGTGCAGTAACATATATAGAATAACATGCACCCAGGAAGGAGTTGTGGGCTGGATTGAGGATGGTTATCAGCATTTCAGGTTCAAAACCCTTCAATAGAACTGAGAGAGAGAAAACAAGTTTTTATTGCAGACCAGCAAGTGCCAGATTTGATCTGTGGCCTGGGGTTTCTGTTAGGCTACCAGCTTTCTCAATGGCCTGGGTAAGGTTAAGTCAAAGAGGATGCCCCCATTCCACACCAAAAATGTGCCCTGTGAACAGTGGGAGAGGAATGAAACAGTTCAACTGTGATCCCTTTGCAGTCAAGTAGCTTCCTGACGAACATTCACTCACTTAATAGGAATTATCACTTGATTGCAGAAATAAAGTACATCATCTTCAGTCAATGAACTGAATATCAATTAAAGTCAATGTCTTGAAGTGAGAGCAGTGGTGGAAAAAATTTAGTACAAAGAAAGCAAGTAAGTAGATGAAGAGAGGCAGCTACAATTCTCATATAACTTTGAGCTACCTGGCACCAGGACTTGGAACAGACAAGGACGGGAGTGGCATGTGGAGTACAGGTGTTACTGTCATTATGTAGCCAGGTGGAGGCCTACGAGCAATTCATCCTTCAGACCAACAGAGAGTGAGGAGAAAAGTGCCACAAAGGGGAAAGAAATCATTTTCAAAGCAGGAGTTGTAGAATGTATCTGTTTACATCGAGGTCTCATCAGTTCTGATGTGTTTGTGGGTCTCATTGAAGGATGATGGGACTTGCAAATTTTACCTGCAGTTTAATATATCTGAATATTTAAGTAATCCTATCATGGTTCAATAAACCATTCAAGAATTTAAAAAAATCAGCTGTCACCATTTTGTTAAAATACCACTTCACTGATGTAAAGAAAGAAAAATATTGGCTTTTTGGTGTGGTTCAGATCCAAGTAGTAAACATGCAATTGTGAATGCTGACAGACAGAAAAGCTGTCTTGAGTAAAATCCAACAAAAGGCTCTCAGCATTGCTTAAAGATTCAGCTGTTCTGGACAAGCTTTTTCTGACTAGGTAGCAATTCTCAGAGTGAGACAGAGGAAAAAGCAGAAAGGAAAAGAAAGCAAGGTGCAGGAGTTCACATAAGGTGGCTCACCTCACAAGGGCAAAATTAGGAATGGAAACAAATGTGCAATTTCCTGATACTATGAATGAGAAATTAAAAGTGAATGGATACGTTGGAACTGACAGGTTGCCAATCTTCTTCTTAGATCAAGGAGTATGTGCAAGTTAAAAGACATGACAAATCATAGAGCACTGTGAAATTATAGCTTAGTGGGGATCAAACAAGAAAACATTCCACTGCTCCACATGGTAGGTATACCACTGACCCACGATACTCATTCTGTAAGCCAAAAGATGGTGAACTATCCCTGGTGGTGGGCAGAACAAAGCCAGAAGAATCTCTATGGTAATCCAGATATGCCTTGCAGTGAAGCATGCTATGGGGACAGAAAGAAATGGAGAAAATGTTTAAAACAGTTAGTAGCATTAGTACCTGCTTCATGCAGCTTTCAGAATCTAAAATTTACATTTAATTTACTGCACAGATGGTAAATTATTTAAAAAAATGTAGGAGTATTTTTGTTGATGATAAATCTGAGTGAAAGGCTGAATCTGCAAGTGTAGGATTGTAACAAGGCTAGCAGAGGAAGGCGGGGGTGTACTGGATCATCAAGTGGTGATTAGGTAACATCAAGATTGGCTTCAAAAATGCTATAATTTGCAAGGGAAGGAAATCCTGAGGGAGCCAGGGAGTTCCACTGTTTCAGGTCCAAGAATTGGATAGGTTTGAATAGGAATTGCAGTGACGAGCTTTGATTTCAACATAATGTGGATGGAGAGAGAGGAAAAAAAGTGAGCTGTGATATGTTCACCTTCAATGGGAATACAACAAGAATGCTCAGGAGGAATAATGACCAGAATTTTTATTCAAAGTATGTAGATGTGACATAAGTTGAATGGAAGATAAAATCTCTGGAACAGTTCTAAGCTGAAAACTTAAGCAAATTACCCATTTCATTGCTGCCCATTGTTTGGTATGAATTCAGTCGCAGTCTTTGAAGGGCTTTAGATTCATTAGGCTGTACAAATCGTGCAGTCTAGCGTTGCATTCTGCAAATCCCTGGGCCCCTCGGCAAGATGAACTCGTTTTGCCTCTGCTGTCCTTTCAGCACTTGGCAATGACACAGCAGAGCACAATGGTATGTCCACAGAAAGTAAAACAAAAATACCTCACATATCTCGTTGCGCACACAAAGGTACACACAGAAGACACAAGGAAATTTTCTACCTCACTCACTTACTTATTCATCACCTCATACACCCCCACACCCAATTACTCTTTCTTGCAACCTCCCTCATTCCCTCCATCTCTTTTTGCCAGTTTGTAATTTACTCTCTCTCTCTCTCACAGTCAATCAATTAGTGATGAAGAAATGACAATATATTTCCAAGAGAGGATGACATGTGACCTGGAGACCACCATGGTCCCATGTACCTGGTATTCTGCTGGTAGAGACTGACAGGCCTGGAAGATCTCACTGAAGAAACCTTAGCTAATTTGTGCAGGGCATCTCGTATATGGTTAACAGAGCAATGATAACAGAGGAAGTGAATGTTTAGGTTGGTGAAAGGAGTGCCAATTAAGCTGCTGCTTTGTCCTGGATGATGCTGAGTTTTTTGGTGTTAGACAAGTGGACCTAATTAGTGAGCAGAGAAGGGCCACGTGTCTAATTTTACTTTTAGGCATTGTGAGCTCTTCCAGGGAAGATTCAGAATCAAAGTTCATCTGTCCAGTTTGAGATGCAAACCCAAAGCCCCCATCTCTAGCAAAACACGAGGAAGAACCTTGGTGTGTATGAACCAGATAACAGTGTTCCCCCCTCAGTGGTTGATACTCTTTCATTTTTGATTCTTCCACATGAAACATTGACGTCTGATAAGATAACCATCTCCAACCTATAGCTAACACCCTATCATACTTTGTACTTATCCTACTCAAGGGGTAATATTGCCAAAGAGAAATCAAATTCAGGCCCATGGACAATACAGTCAAACATTCTCATGGAGTGATCTTAGCCCTGGAGAGCAAGCAACATAGGATGAATAACTTCCCATTCACCCTGCAAATAATTCTAATCCAGTACAAAACTTGTTGGAGGTGAGAAAGATTGAGGAAAGTGTTGGAGCAATGGCACAGCCTTTCTTAAGGTCATTCCGCACTGGACTTGGATCCATGATCAGCCTGTTCATTAGAATCCAACTTGAATACTACCATGTAGCAGATCAAAGGTATTTAAATTTCTGAGGGCAGCCAAATTCGAGAAGGATGTTTCTCTGTTGAAAGAATCAAAGGCTTTTGTAAAATCATATCGTCAAGAATAGTGGTTGATGTTGTTCCCTGCATTACTCTCAGAATTGCTGCACAGTGCTGATTATGACAACTGCACCTCTGGATGGGTGGAATACACACTGCAATGTGAAGAGGATCTTGACAATGACTTCCTCTGTGGCAGATGGTAGGGAGATCCCTCTGTTGTTACAGGAAATGGATTTGTCTCCATTCTTGATGATGTTGATGATTTCAGTATCTCTGAAGTACCGTGGCATGCCCTCTTTCTCAGATGTTGGAAATGAGATTGTGAAGCTCCTCTCCACAAGTTTCAGGACACCATCTTCTCACTCCTCAATATGAAATTTGGGAACTGGAATGTCAGGACTCTCAAAAGCAATAGTCGTAAACATTGTTCTGTTATTGTTGTTACAAACTCATACACTCTGACATTGACATTGCTGACCTGATGGAGTAACAAGGGGCAGGAGATGGCCAGCTCAAAGAATAAGGCACTGGGTACATCTTTTGGAAGGGCAAACTGAAGAGGGATTCTGTCTTCATGGGGTGGGTTTCACCATCAAGATGATCGTGAATAAGTCAATGTCTCATGATGCCCCACCTCACTCCAATGGAGAACCAGCACATCCCAAGCCTGGAAGCTATAAACGAGGCCAAGAAGGATTTTTTCACTCTGACCTTGAGAAAACCTTCAGCTGCACTGCACATGAAGACAAACTGATCCTCCTGGCTGACTTCAATACCAGAGCAAGAAAGGATGCA
The DNA here is from genome assembly GCA_030265395.1 of Rhina ancylostomus. Taxonomy (NCBI): domain Eukaryota; kingdom Metazoa; phylum Chordata; class Chondrichthyes; order Rhinopristiformes; family Rhinidae; genus Rhina; species Rhina ancylostomus. Next base: position 18,977,985 of record JARFYF010000059.1, on the reverse strand, counting down.
AATTTCTGGAAAGGTTGGATTGACAAGGAAAGAGTAGGGAAAGCTAACTCCAATGGGGTCCTCGTCCTGACAAAATGCTTGGGGCACGGCTTTGTCATAATGGACAAGCTGTTTGCTCAGAGACACAATTACATGACCTTGTGACAAAATCCCTAATCTATGGACTTGCACTGCTAGCTTACACCACTTCCACAATGATGTCCACATCACCCAAGCCATGACAGGTACTGACAACTCCTGGACTGACTACATAATTCACTCTGTTACTTCCATCAGCCTGGTCCTTAACTAATGTTGACCACAAAAATGCTACCTCAAGAAAATCATTGTTGAATGTGTCAAGGATCCTGCAAAGAATCCTTTCTCAGACAGTGCTTCACAAACAATCTACTGATTCTCAACCAATAAAAGTTGCAATGTCCACTGTGCCTGAGCTACCTTGAACTTCACCATAACGAGAACTTGTGAAGAGATTGTGGGCAGGCATGGTAGTGTAGCGGTTAGTGTAACGCTTTACAGCGCCAGCGACCCAGGTTCAATTCCTGCCGCTGTCTGTAAGGAGTT
>JARFYF010000059.1:18933601-18946764 GCA_030265395.1 Rhina ancylostomus | reverse complement strand
ATTGACCTGTACAATCGGTATGCAAGACAAGTTTTTCACTGTACCTCAGTACAAGTGACAATAATAAACCAATACTTTACCAAGTCCTTCACACAATCATATGAGGATTCATGTTTAATCTGGAAGAACTATTCTATAGTCCAAACAACAGCCTGACAAAAGTAATATTCAGATAATGATAACTGACAGTCACATGCTAGTCTCATCCATTACAACCCTTGGATACATCCTGTTACAGCATCAGGACAGACCCACCATAGGAGGTGGCACAGTGGTACACAGGTAGGAGACTCACAATCCCAGGAAGTCTCATAGCATCAGGTCAAACATCTGCAAGGAAGCTTCCTCCTGATTACCACCTTCTGTGCTCTCTGAAATTATAAATCAATGCTCCTTCATGTTAGGCGACATTTGGAAGATGCGCTGAAAGCATCAAGGCTACAGAATCTATTATAAAAATAAGAATTAGGAACAGGAGTAAGCCATCTGGTCCCTCAAGCATGCGCTGCTATTCATCAAGGTCAAGGCTGTTGTTCTACCTCAGCTTCATTTTCTTGCACTATCCCGCTATCTTGTGAACATTCCTATCGTCAACGATGGCAGGGCCCAGCATGTGAGTGCTAATGACAAGATTGAAGTATTCGTAATCACATTCAACTATGTGCTGGGTGAATAATCTATCTAAAAGTGGAATATTTATTCATTGCAATAGAATAAAACCAGAATAGAATAAATAGAATAAAATAGAATAGAGCCACCTTTATCACAGCATCTCCCGTTGAAAAGCTTGTTGCAGCACATCTAATAAAAGCCAGTGCCTTATTTCAGCATGCTTTCCTGTGTGGTGCAAAGCAGTAACCATATTACATTTATGAGTCACATATTGCTTACTGTAAAAGCATGCAGTTTTGGCATCAGTTATTAATAGTGTGAACAACTGTGCTTAACATTAGCAAGTAGCCTTTTCTTGGGAAACTGAAAATCATGTTTACATAATTTTTCTGAACTCCTATTTAGTCAGTAAGAACTGCTGAAATTTCCATATTTTAATAACAATAGTGGCAGCTTGCAAATTGAAGTTCTTTACATGCATGGCACTAAACTGCTCATTTCCAAGATGCTTTCAAGGGTCTTTTCTCTTGCTCTTTAACAATATATGCCACATTGTGTTTTTATAAAATTGGTGGTCAGTCAACCAAAAACCAGATATGTGTTCATCTTAATCCTGCAATCTACAAGAAATAAGTGCTGCAGGACCATCCCAAGATCCATAACACAAATAGCATAGCATTTGAGTGATCCTGTAAAATGAATGACTTCAATTTTATTGTACTTTTCACAACCTCAGGACATTCCAAAGCACTTTCCATCCAAGGATTTGTTTTTAAAGTGTAGCCAATGCTGTAATCTAAGAAATACTGCACAGCAAGCTCCCATACACAGCAATGTAATAAATGACCAGATGATCGAATGCAGTTACCTTGACCAAGGGACAAGTTTTGAACAAGACACTGGAGTATTTAAAGACGTAACATTGATTGGTCCCACTTTCAAAATTGTAGCACGTGACCAACTGCTCTTTGTGTCTTGTTGACACTTTGTTTCAGTGGAGAAGTTTCCAGAAACCCACTGTCTGCCTCTGGGGAGAAATTACCCTCTGCATGGAGGTGGGCACGCAACAGAGAAATGCTGCTTTGCACGAAGTTCTTCAATACCTTTATTTTTTAGTTCAAATATACAACAATCCATAAGCATTTTAGGAAATGAAAGACGGAAAGATTATGAGGCAGCAAAAATTCCCCTTTGAATAATGGCATCTCAGAACACTGCAGTCTCTCGTGAGTTAGATAATTTTTCCTACTAAAATGGACAATTTCACATTTTCCCACATTATACTCAACTTGCCAGATCATTATCCACTTACTTAATCTATGTAGCCATCTTACATCCTCTTTACAGTTTACTTTCCTGCATAGCTTTCTGTCTTCCACAATCTTAGCAACCATCTTTTTGGTACCTTCACCCAAAGCTTTTATATAAACGGTAAAATGTTGCGATTCCAGCAGTGCCAATCAGAAAAAGGCCCATTTATGATAGCAATGTTTAAGAAGCATTTAGACAGATAGACAAGCAGTCTGGGAATAGAGTGATATGAACAATGTGCAGGCAGATAGGATTAGGTAGACTTGAATCATGGTCGGCACAGACATGGTGGGCTGATGGACCTGCTCCCGTGCTATTCCATTCTATGCCTACATTCTGTTTTCCCTTAGCCAGCTGATTGTTCATCCATGGCAATAGGTTACCTCGATATGTCATACGTAATGAGCTTGTATTATCCGCAATACCCCTTGATGTAGCATCTTGTCTAATGCCTTCTGGAAATCTAAGAAAAGTTCAGCTAACAGTTCTCCTTTTCCAACAGCACATGTTACTTCTTCCAAGAACTCAATAAATTGGTCAAAGGCAGTTTCTTATTCACAAAACCATGTTGATTTTGTCCATATTGATTAACTTAAAATTTTCTAAGTGCCCTATTGACTAGTTCTTCAATTTTGGAATATCTTACCTAAAAGCACTGTGGGAACATTTCACTATCAGGAGTGCAGTAGTTCAAAGGGGGCAGACCTCTATTTTCCCAAGGTTCAATCAGGATGGACAGTAAATGCTGGTCTTGTCAGCAGAGCCCATGTTCCACGAATAAACAAGAATATCCAATTAAATGCCTTTGAAATACAGTCACTACTGTGTGCAGGAAAATGAAACAGTCATGCAAATAAGTAAATCCAATTACATATATGTGAGAGGTAAATTGGAAAATCACGTTATAAAGGTTTGCTGGTACATAAATAAAGGCAAAAAAACCTGAATAAATATTTCATACTTTTCAATGAATGTACATTCATTGCAAAATAAAAAAAATCCATGAAAAAATAATCCATGCACAACCATCTGAAGAATTTAAGGATAGCCCAAAAGCCAAATAATGCAAATGCTAGAAATCTGAAGTAAAGCTATCTGAAATGTTAACTGTGTTTCTCTCTCCACAGATCCTGAAGAGTACTTCCAGGATTTTCTATTTTAAGTTGAGGACAGTAAAAGATTACTTGAAGAGGCTAAAAATATTCCCAGGAAGAGTGGTAAGCTTGACGATTGGGAAAGATTTAGGAACAAGCAAATAATAGCTAAAACATTGATCACTTTTTAAAAAAAGAGAAAAGCAGAAGGAAACACACTTTAAAAGTTGTAAGATTCTCTACAACCATGCAGAAAGGGACATTAGCAAAATAAATGTGGGTACCCTGAAGGCAGAAGTAGGAGACATTATAATTGAGAATAAAGTAGCGGCTGAGGCATTAAATAATTTTAAACTATATCTTTAATAATGAGGAGCCAAGTGAGAAACTTAAACTAATTAATACTAATAAAGAGAAAGTAATGGAGAAATTAAGGTGACTGTAAGTCTTCAAATCCACTGGACCTGATAGCCTAACCTTAGGGTTCCAGAAATAGTTGTAGAGTTAGTGGATGCATTAATGAAGATATTGCAAAATTCTTAGCAGATTGAACAGTAGACAGCATAGCAATTTAAGAAATAAGGACAGAAAAGTGAAGCTGCAGATGATTAGCTTCATATCAGTTTTCAAAGAAATGCTGAAATCAGGGATGTAAGCACAGAGCAGTTAGAAAATCATCATATGATTGGGTGCAGTCAATATGACTTTAATGGAAGGAAAATAGTGTTTGACAAATCAGTCTTCTAAGGAAGTAAATGGCAGGAAAGATAAGGGGGAAAATGGGAGATGTCATATATGGATTCTGAAATAGTATTTGATAAGGAATCACAAAGGGTTGTTTTATAAAATAAGAGTTTATAGGGTTGGTTGCAGTATATCAGTATGGTTAAAAAACAGAAAACAGAATAGCAATAACCATATTTTTTTCAGTTCAGCAAATTATTCCTTGTAGGGTGCCATGAAGATCAGTCCTCGCCTCTTGGATATTCACAAATTTTATTAATGATTTAGGTGAAAACACAGTAATGATATATTTAAGTTTGCTGTTGATAGAGAGTCAGGTGGGAAATTGAGCTATGCATACCATATAGGACAAAGAGGTATTAGCAGATTAAGAAAGTGGGCAAGTTGAAATATACTGTGAAGAAATTCATTTATGGAGGCAGAAAAGAAAGAAAGGAATATTTTTAAATGTTAAGAAACAAGAAAATACTGGTGAACAGAGAGATAATGTGCAGTTTTCATGAAATGTAGGGCAAACAATCTGTTTGGCAAGTGGTAGATGGCTTCTATAGAGAGGGGACAAATGGCTTGATAGTTTGATTATTTGTTCACAACTTAAGTTAACATCGTCTACGGTGGCTGCAGCGTGCGTCATCTCCATAATAATAAATGTTGGTGAGGAGAGGGATCTTGTTGTGCCGTTTCATGAAATCTAGAAAGTAGGTGGGAAAGGATATAGGATCCTTCATAGAAAGTTAACAAGCAGATACACCATGTAGCTCAGAAGGCCAGTCACATGTTAGGGAATAAAGTACTCTGCTTAACTGACACCTCCATCCATCACCCAAGACATTCATTTTCTTAATCAAGCTGTCCATAGTGGCTGCAGCGTGCATCATCTTCAAAATGTACTCATGTTAGCCATCTGACAAATCCAACAACACCTCTAAAACCTTTGACCTCTACCAGCAAGGGCAAGGGCAGCAGGCACAAGGGAATGTCACCATCTGTAAGTTCCTCTCCAAGTTGCACACCATCCTGACTTGAAAATACCTCTTTTTTAATTATTGCTGTTTCCTAATTTTGGAGTTTCCACTCCAACATCAGTGTACAAGTACTATCACCAAAAGACTGCATCTTCACAATGGTAATTGGACGTGGACAATGAATGCTAGCCATGCCATTAACACTGACCATGATAATTTAAAACAAAAATAACAGATTGATTTTTAGTCACCAAGAAAATCAAGGGATGTGGGGATGAGGAAGAAAATTTGATTAAGGAAGATATCAGCTTTGATGTTATTGAATAGCAGACCCAAGGGGTCATTTGGCTTATTCCAGTTTCTATTTTTGGTTATGTTTTTTTCTTAAACTGTGATATATGAAACAAGGCACAGTTTGCACCATAGTGGGGTAAAAACCAGATACTCAGCTTTAATGTATTGGATTGAAGAAATAATATCAACCAGTCGAAAAATGTATAAGAATCCATCCCAATTACAGAGTGGTCATGAGCAAAATAGTGCTGGTCATTATTGTATCTCAAATATTCTGACACTGGGTGGCATTTTCAGAGCAGTCAGATCAGAGATCCATACTTTCAAAAAGGCTGTTGCCAGGGTGATTGTGAAAAATCACACATAAATGCAAGTGAAGTTTCATTCTGTCAGATCCTGTTGAAACTCTGATTAAATACTTTCAATTACTTTTAACTTATGACATGGGGCTGCAATGATTTTTTTAATATAATCTTTTTACAGGCAATATGAAAGAATCTTTTTATCTTGCTAAGTGAATGACCCTATAATAAGCAGTTTATTAAATGCTGAGGTAACTCATCTGTCCACAGTGCTCAGATTAATGTTGTAAGCCACATTTCACCTCTGGCGATGAGCAATATGAATAGTCTTGGCAATAACACTGAACAGTTCTGACAAATCTGCTGTGGTATCTTATAACAATTCTGCTTTATGAATGGCAACATTAACTTCCAGGCAGTCATGGCTGATGGAGCCTGGAGGTCTTTGGTCCCACTTATTCCTTCCAAAAGCCAGCAGGAAACTAACAGTGCACACTTTTACACATCAATAGATCTGTAATTCAACAATCCCTGTACAAATTACATACTTCCATATATTAACTGTACCTAATAAATTACGTACACCAAATACCTACATAAGGGACTGCCTGAAACACAATATTGTAGTTGATAGATTGCTCAGAGATACATTCCATCAATGTATTTCTCATGCCTTGAGAATAGGAGACTTAAAAGACTCTACACTGAGGGACAAAGCAGACAAAACACATAGAATTCTGCCAGTGGCATGCTTCCTCAAGGCATGGACTTTGCATTGTGAGCTGACCTAAACAGAAGTTTAGAATTATCTTCAAAGCCCAGAGGGGTAGGAGTGGAGTTGGGAGAAAAGTAAAACATCAAGGAAGGCTTATACCATTTTATAATTCTTAATAGAAAGTGGAATGGAAATTTCCTCAGTTGTTTTTTTTCCCCAGGAAACTAAAAAGCTGGTTTAAACTCTCTGGCTTTTCTCACAAGTGAATGATGTGTAACTGGTAGAAATACCCTTATGGGAGAATCAGAGTCTTCAGAAGAGGAGGGAAGGCAAAGTTTTTTTTTCTGAACAGCCAGTTGGACCATTTAATATTTTTGCTCAGCTGCCTCAGTCTCAATCACCCAGTGCAGCTAACTTGTCAAATCATTAAAAAGGTTTCAGCCTTCAAAAGTCCCAAAATTATTTTCTTCCAAACCTCATTATACCATGAAAACCATTCAAACATCTGCTACAAAGTGGCTGGCAGCATATGATAAGGCATATATTATTCCCACTAGAACAAAAAGCCACACACCTGGGTCCTAATGCCCATTTCTGTAGCATGCTACTGCACTTAATACCTTAGACATTTCAATCAATACCTTCTTCTAAATCTTTGTCACAGACACTTTCCTTCTCCTCCTCCTACACTCTAATCTATCTTTGGTTGCTTACAGTGCTACACTGGGCCAATGGTTTGCCTTTTGACTTTTCCACTATCTGGGCAAGATTTCAATTTCTCTGAAACTGAACAAAAACGGCTCATTGAAACGCAGCAGATTTAGAAAGAGAAAGCAGATTCTGATATGTTTGTGTTTAGCCCACCTATTTATCAGTATATATGTTGCACTTCTGCTAACTGTCTGGCTTTGCAAAAATACATTTAGCTGCACACAAGCAGGATTCAATTTCACCAAGTATTTTTCCTTTTTTCATAATCATTCACCATCTACCTCATCAATCTAAGAGCAGAATTGAGGAAAAAATAGAAAGAAATGTGTAACGGAAACATGATGCCTCAGCCAATGTCACTTTTGTCTATTCTATGTTCTTTGCTCTGGGCCAACAGATCAGGTATATGACTTGCCATGATATTTTCACAATTCTCAAGCAAGAACATGGATAAACCAAAAACAAAAAAATCTGATAAATGTTACACCAATTTTTGTGTTTGTGCACGCTCAGAGGCCAAATTCCAAGCCACCATTGATGCTTTCACTGAAGCCTATGGGAGGATGGGCCTTGCACTCAACATATGCATGACAAATTTAAGGTGCAAAGGGAGAGATTTAAGGTAAGGGAGAAATTTTAAGGTGTGAGGAGAGAGATTTAAGAGGAACATGAGCAACTTTTTTCACCTAGAGGGTGGTATGTATATGAAATGAGCTGCCAAGTTGAGGCATGTACATTAATAACAAAAGACACTTGGACAGGTACATAGTTCAGAGGGATATGTGCCAAATGGGACTAGCTTAGATGAGCATCTTGGTTGGTATGGACTAGTTGGACTGAAGGGCCTGCTTCCATGCTGTACAACTCTATGACTCTCTAAGTGTTCTCTACCAACCTACCCCACTGCACCATAACAAGCGACCCTGGAAAACATGAACCACTTTCTTTCTCTCAGAAGACACTTCTCAGCAAAGTCAGACATCATTGATGAAACTCTTCACTGACCAGCAAAGCCTTTGGTAATTGAGAAAAGCATATTTGAAGATCATGATCTCAGACACCAAGGCCTGGTCTATCAGGCAGCAGTGAACTCTGCCCTCCTCTATGCATCCGAGATCTGAATTACATACAACTGGCTTCTCAAGGCATTGGAAAAATACACCGATACTCTTGCTTTAAAATCCTCTAACTTCACTGGAAAGACAAATAAACCAAAGTCAGTGTCCTCTTCTTGGCCAACTTCCACAGTATTGAGGCCCTAATTACACTCAGTTAGCTACACTATGCAAGGCCATGTCATCTACATGCCTGACACCAGAATTCCAAAATAGATGTTCAATTACCAGCTTTATCCTGGGAAGAGGTTACCAAGCAGATAGAAGGAAAGATTCAAGGATCTGCTCAAAGCCTCATTGAGGAAATGCAATATCACCACTGACTTGTGGGAATCTGGCCCGCAATCACTCAAATCATTCAGGATGATCACACAAGTATCGTAATTTTCAGAACTAGCCAAACCCTCTAACCCCTTCTATCGGAGAAATCTTCTGATGTTTGGCCAGTATTAAATTTACAAAACCTGGTGTCCATTGTGTGCATTTTTGAAATTCTGATGTTATTTCAAATGGTATTCTTTGAAAAGTAATATCTCGATAAATGTAGACAATTCAGCACCGAGCTATTTGTTTTTAAAAGACAAGCCCCATGCTTCAATTTTCAGATAATGATCAGAGGGTGATATTTACCACCCTGTGCTCTCCTGTCCACAACAGAAAACTTAATTCTGAAATGCTGTTTAATTTAGATAATTTTATTTTAAAAATTCTCATAGTTTGGAGATTTACAGATCATGACAAAAATCCTCTTGTCGACCAGACACTTGATCAATTGGAAATAACCTCTGAAGACACAGAGCTGGGAGGAGAGAAATGTTAGCTCTGAGTGTACACAATCATAACAAATAATATACATATACCAGTATTTTTTGGAAGAATATTAGAATTATTCTGGGAACAGATAAAAACTGCTTAGTTTTAATAGTCCATTCTTTTCTCAGAAATCTATCCTTTCCACAGAACTTCTTATGAGATCCTTCAAACTGCTGTTGAGGAAAGAATGCAAATCTCTTTTGCACCCAGTTTTTTCCTCAATGCCCACCTACATCTTTTGAGGTGAAGAATTTCCATCTGATCATGAATCGCACTTCTTCCTTCCATCTTTTAAAGTTCTTATCCCTTGGAAGCCATGTTTCTATCATTAGAAATTCAGAGCATATAATTTTGAAAAGCACGCCTCAAATCCTGGACTGAAACACCATCCTTCATAATGTTGCCAAAGTCTCATAGTGCCTCTCAAAAGGACCAAAAACACACACTACAGGTTAATTGATACCAGCTGCAATTGATTAAGTTTATAACTTTTTGCAATCAATGAGAATTGCATATTATGCTGAATACAGCATGTTTTATTGATTTCACATAATTGATTTACAAAGCAGCCTTGGTGACACATTGCATTAGAACAACATACCACACTTTGAAATATTGGGCAGAGACTGTTGGATTATGTTTATATTTTGTAATTGTTCTGAGACTGGCAGATCCAAAACACATTTCAAAATCAGCAATGGGTGCGTGTTGCACTCCCAACTGTATCATACCTTGCACCTGAGCACTTACATACATGCACAGAGCTATGTTCCTGGTCAAGAATTTGCTATTGGTATTGATTTATTATTGTCACTTGGACTGAGGTACAGTGAAAAACTTGCCTTGCATACCGATGGTACAGATCTATTCATTACACAGAGCAGTTACTTTGGGTTAGTACAGAGTGCATTGAGGTAGTACAGAGGGCATTGACGTAGTACAGGTAGAAACAATAATTGTACAGAGTAAAGTGTCACAGCTAGAGAGAAAGTGCAGTGCAATAAGGTGCAAGGTCACAACAAGGTAGATCGTGAGGTCAGAATCCATCTCATCGCGTAAGGGAACCGTTCAATAGTCTTATCACAGTGGGGTAGAAGCTGTCCTTAAGGCTGGTGGTACGTACCCTCAGGCTCCTGTATCTTCTACCCGATGGAAGAGGGTGGGTGGAAGTCAATTCACCACCTCTGATTCATGCACTTAGTGATGGGTAATAAAAGTTCGTCTAATCAATAATAGTCACATCCTGTCAATGAATAAAAGAATACCAAGAGCTGCAGTCCATTGATTCCTTTAATATCCAGAAATCTACCAATCTCCTTCGAGCCCAGCCTGCATGGCCTTGTCGGGTATAGCCTTCTCCAGGTTCACCATCCCTTGTGTGAATAAATTTCTTTTCATTTCAGTCTTAACTGGCCTACCCCTTGATTTGAGATCCTGATAACCGGTTCTAGACTCCTTAGCCAGGGGAAACATCCTCCCTACATCGATCTGTCAAATTTTTGCATGCTTTTACGAGATCACCTCTTATTCTTCTAAACACCATAGCAGAATCCTGGTTTACTCAAATCCTTGTCATATAATGGACCTACCATCCCATGAACCAATCTAGTGAACCTTCATTGCACTGTTTCTTTAAATTAAATTTTATTCACAGCGTGGTAACAGGTCCTTCCGGCCCAACAAGTCTACGCTACCAATTTAAAAACCCAAATTACCTACCCGTACATCTTTAGAATGTGGGAGGAAACTGGAGCATCAGGAGGAAACCCACGCAGACACGGGAGAATGTACAAACTCCTTACAGACAGCGATGGGAATCGAGCCCCGATTGCTGTTGCTGTAATAACATCGCGCTAACTGCTACACTACTGTGCCACACTTAAAGAAAAAAAATTCAACAGGAAGTATATCTCCTTTTAGGTAGGGAGATCAAAATTGTACATTCCAGGTGCAGACTCATCAAGGCCCAATATAATTGTAATAAAACCTCTATTTATCATGCACTCAAATTCTCCAGCAATAATACCATTGACCTTCTTAATTGCCTGCATATTAGTTTTCAGCATGTTGTGTAGAAGGACACCCAAGTCACTTTGAACATCAGCACTTCTCGATCTCTCACCAGATATTCCAGAAAAGATTCAAAACATTCAAAGATTATACAAAGGAGTGAGCTGATTTATCAAGGAAAAGTTTAGTCCAAGGAAAAGCACCATTAGTTGAAAAAGATTATTGGGTAAATCCAGTCCCAAAGTTATTTTTTATTGCACTTATTATTTTTTGTCTCTACTTATATTTACCCTAATTTCTTGTGGTTTTATATTTTGTTCAAGCATGTTTTATGCTGAAATTGGAGACATCCTGCTGATTAAAATATTACATTGTGCTCCATGATATATTAAATGTTCCATCCCTTTTGGAATATTTTGTCGAGCCACATTAGTTTTAGTCACTTACTAATCTTAATTATTTTAAAGTTAAACAAAGCTTATTAAATTAGTCTCCTTATATGGAATTAAGAGGGTATTAGAAATAGAAGACAAGCTTGAAAACTTGGCACAAAAAGGGTTTAGAGAAGTCAGACTTACTTGGATTATTGGTTCGCCTATGAAGCTGAGAGACAGGGGGTTTGTAATATTAGACTTTATAATCCATTCTTTTGTGAAAGCTGCATAAGTGAGTTTGCTCCTAATGTTTCTGATGCACAGCTGTTAATTCTGAAATAAAGATAATGAAATGAGCAGACATCTCAACTTCCTAAACCCTTATTGTGAGGAATTGGATTAAAATAAAGAATATCTCCAGCTTCATAAACTGCACAGTTAAATAACTAAATTATTCCTTCAGTAAATTAACATTATTTCTCTGTTGATGTTGGTTTAGTCAGCTTCATCAAAAATGTCAAAATGTGAACATGTCAAAAAATAAAACATGCCTTAATGTTTGAGTTTGTATCCTCTGACTTTTCCTTTGGTTTTAATACCTATTTTATCCAATCATAACCCACTTTATTTATAACATCTTGCTCAAACATATAACATTTGCAAATAAACCTCTGTTACCACATTTGTATTTAACCTACTCATTGGTGACATATACCGTCAAGGCAAAGACCTACAGACTTTTCAGAAGCAGCGACCATAATAGATTAACATATTAATAGCAAAGACAATGTGATAGTACAGGAATGAATCAACTCATTTAATCAACAATGCTGCAGCTCAATCAAAAATACCATAGATAAGGATCTTTAACAAAGAACACTCAAGGATTTAGTGTGTGACTGGAGTCTGATGGGGCAGAGAAACAATATTCACGGAGACTAACAATGCAAATTAAGGAATCTTTTATTTTTAGATCAAGATTATGACTTTAATTGCTTTGCTAAGATCAAAGATCTAATAGATTGGAAGGTTTGGAACTGGATGAGAAGCAGACTGGTATATCATACAAGTCATTCCCCATGTAATTGCCAGGAGTTCTTGTTTATTCATCAAGGTAAAGGTTACTACTAACATAATTGTACAGAGTTCCTGTTAATTCAGTAGGGAAAGGTTACTCATTGTGTAACTGGGGAGGCATCTTGTTTATTCAGCAGGGTAAAGGCTACTCATATATAATTATATTCCACTCATGTTTATTCAGCAGGGGATACTTTACTAATATTGGGCTAAAGAATATTGCCAAGACACTACAGTAAGAATCTCATTACAATAAAATTCCAATAATCTCTAAGTATTTGGAAACCCTGAATTCAGCATCTGGCTCACCAGGTAAAATTTGCCATGCTCCCTTTCAAGGACCTGGTTCCCACGTTCCCTTGAACACACTGGGACCCGGTTCCAATGATCCCTTGAACACACTGAGACCTGATTTCAGTGATCCCTTTAACACACAGAGACCTGATTTCAGTGATTCCTTTAACACACAGAGACCTGATTTCAGTGATCCCTTTAACACACAGAGACCTGATTTCAGTGATCCTTTGAACACACTGGAGCCCAGGTTTCCAGGTTCCCTTTCTACTCACAGGGGCTCCTGTTCCCACAGTCTCTCTCCTCTTGCTAAAGCCCACTTCCTGCACTCCCTTTCAACTTACCTTGTTCACTGGACAATTCATGATCATATTATATAACTTCTAATTAAAAGAGTGCTGAGCTATTAATGAAAATGACATCCAACATTCCAGAGAACCTGCCTATGCAGCACCACCAAAGACTATTACGTGGCCTCGTTAACACTGCCACACTGTTCCTCACTCCAAAAATTAGGACCAAAAGTAACCTATGGTAACAGGAAAAATAAACCATCTATATCATTTTCCACAGAATACCCAGTCTCTGAATTTTCTTGTGATCAAAGTATTTATGTGACCAATCTAACGGAGTTTCTGTTCAATGGTAACATCAGTGGATAATTTTTCATCAATATTACAAAGGAGTTTGGCCCATTCTTATCAAAGTTCATTGCTGCTGTTGTTTGCTTGT
>JARFYF010000059.1:18805626-18816549 GCA_030265395.1 Rhina ancylostomus | reverse complement strand
AATTGCAGGTTGAGTCAGTAGTAAGGAAGACATATGCAACATTAGCATTCATTTCGAGAGCAAGGATGTAATGCTGAGGCTTTATAAGGCATTGGTCAGATCACATTTGGAGTATTGTAAGCAGTTTTGAGCCCCATATCTAAGGAAGGATGTGCTGACATTGGAGAGGGTCCAGAGGAGATTTACAAGAATGATCCCAGGAATGAAAGGGTTAATGTGTGAGGAGCGCTTGATGGCTCTGGGCCTGTACTCTCTGGAGTTTAAATGATGAGGGGGCATCTCATTGAAACCTACCAAATATTGAAAGGCCTGGATAGAGAGAACGTAGAGAGGATGTTTCCAGTAGTGGGCGAGTCTAGGACCAGAGAGCACAAGTTCAGAATAGAAGGATGTCCCTTTAGAACAGAGGTGAGATGGAATTTCCTTAGCCAGAGGGTGGTGACTCTGTGGAATTCATTGCCACAGACTGCTGTGGAGGCCAAGTCATTGGGTACATTTAATGCGGAGGTTGATAGGTTCTTGATTAGTAAAGGCAACAAAGATTATGAGGAGAAGGCAGGAGAATGAGGTTGAGAGGCAAAAATAAATTAAGATTAAGATATCTTTATTAGTCACATGTAGATCGAAACACACAGGGAAATACATCTTTTTGCGTAGTGTTCTGGGGGCAGCCTGCAAGTGTCACCACGCTTCCGGCGCCAACATAGCATGCCCACAACTTCCTAATCTGCCATGATTGAATGGTGTAGCAGTCTCAACAGGCCGAATGGCCCGATTCTGCTCCTATGTCTTGTGGTCTTCAATGGATACTTCTAACATCTCATGTAAAAATATAGCAGAAACCTCGCTCACTCGTTTCACCATTCAATAAGATCATGGCTGATCTTTACCTCAGCACTACTTTCCTGTTTTAACCCTATATGCCTTGCATCTCTTAATATCAACTATCATTCCAATAATTAGCAGAAGACTCATTCAAATCCTCTTCATAATTTTATGCATTTTGGAATGCAAGATGTTGAAGTTACCTGGCAGTCTGTTGCATTATACATTGTTCTTGATCCCCTTTGATCAAAGAAATGAGCATACTGACAAAATATCTCTGTATAAGGAAATGGCAGTGTTTCTCAGATAGTACTGAATTTCACCATCAATCCTGTCACATCCCCTCAGGATTTTGCATGTTTCAATTAAGATTGTCTCTCATTTTTCTATGCTCCAAAATAATACAGAAAATAATTTCTATAGCTGTGTGTGAAAGGTTATTGCCATTGAATTCCCAAGAATTAGCTCCCCATCGTATTGCCTCTAATGCCAGTATATCCTTTCTTAAATAAGAAGACCAAAACTGTTCAGGGTATTCCAGGTATGGCCTTACCAGTACCCTAGACAACTGTGACAACACTACCCCTATTTCAAAACTCTAATCCTTTTATAAGAAAGGTTGCCAAGGAGGGCTGCAGGTAAAATTGAAATGCAGGGCACCAAGCACCACCTCCCACCCATTCTGGATTTCTCTGCAATTTGCTCATCTGCAGTTTTTCTCCATTTAGATGAGAGTTCATCTTTAGATTCCTCTTACCAAAGTGCATGACCTCATACTTTCCCACATTAAACTCCATTTGCCAGATTTCCCACTCACTCAACCTATCCACATCCTGTGGCAGTCCAAATATCCTCATCACAATATGCCTTCACACCTATTTTAATGCCATTTGCAAATCTCGATACCTTACAATCTGCCCCTTCTACCAGGTCAATTGTTGAGGGTCAAGAATTGATCCTTGGGACACCCTGCTGCTTCCAGCCAGATAAAGATCAGTTTATTCTGACTGCTTTTCATGCGATAATTAATCTTCCATCCATGCTGACACACTTTCCCCCAATACCGTAAGTGCTTTCCTTATGCTCCAGCTTTTTTATTTGTATTGTAGAAGAGATTGGGCTCACTAAGCAGACATCAAAATAGATTATGGGAAATTGGCACAGAAGAGGAGTTGAAGCCAACAGAGATGAGCCATGATCATACTGAATAATGGGACAAGTTTGAGGGGCCTGGCAGTGTACTCTTAGTTCTATTTTTATTGTGTTCTTATGTTCTAACACTTGATCCTTTCCAAAATTCTAGTATATTCTTCTAGATGTTATCTGATCGGTCATGCAATCTTTTGCTTTTATACTGAAAATTATAAATAACTTTTCATCCAGAATCTAAAACTGGTCTTCTTTGAAAGTTTATCATCATCAATTCCTAAAGGCGTAAAAGAGAATTCCATATTTTGATAGCATCCAGAACAGAATCTTAAACTTAGATTTGTTCATGGCAATGTTGGCCTAAAAGATATGTACCTACTGACAAGGTTGTCTTCATTCTCTGACTGCCTGTTCTGCTGCTAGACTCAATATTGAGTTCAGGAATGCAGCACAAGCACCCTTTGTATCCATATCCTCAGTTTCACACCAGGCAAGGATGGTTTATGTAGTATGCCCCAAATGATTTGTTGAAAAAGGATTTTTGGGAACTAGTTATTTCTCCCCCTCTATATTGTACAGTATTTTCAATATATGACATATAAAGGGTTATGTATTTTTTGTGATTTCATAATTTTTCTCCCCCAATAATGTAAACACTTTTGATCTGTCTTGGTGGGGGGTTGTGGGTGAGGTGGTGGACCACTGGGTCCTTTCTCCAGAGGCCAAGACACTGCTCATACACTACTACACCTCACAAGATGGCCACAGCAGTAAGGCCTGCAAGACAAATGAATATGCAGACAGCAACATTTATCAGAGACCACAAAAGCGGGGAACAGACATGTGAAGCCACCTGGATCAACCAGAATCTGGCCCAATGAATTTAACTAGCAACCTGACTAAGGCAAATTCTCAAATGAAATTGACACTTATCATCTGCATTTCTCATCTCCAACTGCAAATGAAAAAAAAGTAGTCTATTTGAACATGTGCATTTTAGTGTGAAGTTTGTGATAGTTACCATTTCCCATTCCAGATGGCAAGGTTTGTACAGGCTGCAGCAACTATGTTATGAATTTTCTGATTTGCTAAATCCTACAACCAGAAAGATCTTGTTTTCATGGCAGCTGGTTTTAGCAAATTCAATGAACTTATTTTGGAGTTGCACCATTTGTTCAGTGTCTGGAACAGCAAAGGAAAATAAGAAAACAGGAGCAGGAGTAGGCCACTCGGTCCCTGAGTGAAGCCTGCCTCACCATTCAACATGATCAAGGCTATCTGTCCCAGACCTCATCTCCTCTTCTGCACCAGATCCCCATAGCACTCAATTTTCTGATTCTTCAGAAATGTATGTACTTGCTCTTTAAATGCCCCTGGTGATCTAGCCTCCACAAACTTCCAAGGTACAGAATTCCAGGTTCACCATCCATCCTACAGACCTCAGTATTAAATGACCACCCCCTAATCTTGAAATCACGTCTGCTTGTTTGAAACTCTCCCAGTAATGGGAACATCTCAACCATCATTTCCCCTCAGGATCTTTCAACCAACATAAAATAGCTTATTAGTCTATGGCTGCCATTGAATCCAGTTACAAACTCAAAATGTTGCACTCATCACGGTTCACAAAAACAAATCCTTCTTTCCAAGAGCAGCTGAGAAATATGCCGGAGATCAATTTCTTTTGTTTTGTGACATTTTTATGCTTAAGATATGGGGTGTTAATACTAAAATAAACTGTAACATTTTCTTGCCTTGCGATTTCACATCATGACATTGGACCAACCTACCTCAGGAGCTGCTGTAGCTGTGTGATAAGTCACACACAGCTTGTAATTACAGAGAAATGCAAAATTCTTCAGATACTGAAAATCTGAATTAAAAACAAAAATTGCTAGAAATAAGGAGGTCAGGCAGTGGGACAGAGAAACAGAATTAATACTTCAGGCCAATGATCCCTCAAAAGCTATCCTATCATGAACTTCAGAACCATTTCTCATTCTCAGTGTGAATTATCCTTCAAGCTTCTTTCAGTCAGATCAACACTCAAACAAAAAACAAAGACAATTTTGCACTGTGAGCACAACAAATTCAGAGATAACATTTGGTCTATTGAGTTCATTGCAGCAAGTGCCACATACCAGCTTCTCCCCATTGCCCCACAAACCTTTTCCTTGTTAGTACTTATCTTGTGCTTTATTCAATGCAAGACTATACTTCCCTCCTTTAATCCTCTTAGATGTACTCCAAACTCTAACCAACCTCTGTGGAAAAAATGATTTCCTCATGAACCTTCGGTTCTTGACACTTCCACTAATGGAGGCAGTTTCCTTCCATTCACTCTGGACAGGCCCTTCATGATTCTGAATACATCTGTCAGATCTCCATTGTTCAAAGAAGAACTACTCCAGCTTCTCCAATGTATCCATTTAACTGATCACTGGATTAATTCAAGTAAGTCTCTTGTGCACCTTCTCCAAGATCTTCACATCTCTCATGAAACATGACAGAGAAAACTGGACACAATACTTAAGTTGTGGCCAAATCATGACATTATTTTAGTTAATGACTTCCCTGCTCTTGTTCATTGTGCTTTTATTTATAAAGCCCATGATCCAACATGCTTTCTTCATCATTTTCTGTACCTGCCCTACCACTTTCAACAATACATGCACATATATCTCCAGTTTCTCTGTTCCTTTACTTTTTGTAAGTGCGCCCTCTAGTTTATACACTTCCTCATTCTTCCCACCAAATTACATTACATTATCTGTTAAGTTACATCTGCTACATGTCCACCCTTTCCACCAGTTTGGTTATACTATCCCCCTCACAATTCATCATCCTTGCAACTTTGGTGCCATCTCACATTGAGAAACTATGCCCTCTACTCACATCCAAGAAATTTAAATATATTAAAAACTACATTCCTAACACTGACTGCTGGGAACACCTCTGTACGTTTCACTCCAGTCCAAAAATAATTCATTAGTATTTGTTGTTTTCTTTCACTCACCCAATTGTTTACACATGCTATTATTGTTCCTTTCATTCCTTAAGGTTTAATCATATTATGTCGCACTTTTGGAAGTCTATAAATCACATCAACTGCATTTCCTTCATCAAACATCTGTGATATCTCACAATTTTTTTAAAAATCACATCACTTAAATATAATTTTCCTTTATCAATTCCACCCTTTATTTTCTAATCAATCTACACTCGACCAAGTAACTTCCAATTCTGTCCCCGATTGCCATTTTTGGAAGTTTCTCATCACGGAGGTTAAACTGACTAATAATTGTTGTATTTAGGATTCCTCAGGATTAAGGTTGACTTGATTTCTGTCTGGTTTTGTGGGTTCTAAGGTAGCTAATGTGGGAACTACAGACTCTCACACAGATGGGACAGGCAGTAGCCACCAGACCTGGAAGTAGGCAATTGGTTGTGAGATGGTCCGTTCCATCTGCAGATTATGCACGGCCTCAAGAATCTCACTACCATCTCAAGTGCTCCTTCTCCATAATAAGCAATCAAGGGCCAGAAATGCAGATGTCTGGAACACCCAAGCTGATTCTACAATTAACCAACACTAAAGGGAATGAACTAAAATGTTGGACAATTTCGGTAATGGCAGTGAACCTCCTACAACCCCTTGCAATAATTCTCACTGCCCTTATCATCCTCCTCTTTTCATGTTATCATATAACTTCAGCCTGTTCCCATATATCGAAAAGCTCCAACCAATGTAACCTTTGTAGTTAACCGTTATCCTCACTACAGATGTTGCCTGGCCAAAAGAACTCTTCATACAAATCAAAATGTCTTATTAGCTTTTATCACTACATACTTTTCAAAATGTAATTCAAATTTTGCATGATTCATCTTGTGAAGGCTCAGCACTTGAATAAGGATGATAATTTACTATTTTCCATTCTGTATCATTACTCTAAAATACAAATGGGTTTTGCACTTTTGTAACATTCATTAGAATTCTTATAATGACAAGAGGTCCAAGTGGTGTGCTCACTTAAAACAATTTTGATTTAAGGTCTACCTGTAAAACCTGAAAATGTTACATATTAACAGTTGTCTTCATAACATCCACTGCCTCACCCCTTGTGTTATAACTTAAAATATCAAACAGAAATAACACTGCATTCTGAAAAACTTCAGTTAACAAGAATAATAAGGAAGATTACTGAAGTACCAGGAAATCACCCAGCATGTCATCCAGTCAGCCATAAGGTAATATGTGACAAGAAAAGCTGCTGCTTCTCCACATCAACAAATTCTCATTTTCAGCTTTGGATAAGCATTCCTTTCAGCATCAATTTATCATTCTAACATTTCTCATACTGATGTGCCAACATACAGTTAAGCCGATAACTTTTAGTTCCCGGTCAACATTTCACTTAACTCATCACCTCAACTTGCTCCCATCAACAATAAGCAGACTATAATTGTTTCACCTTTGTCTACACAATTTGAACTGTCCTCCCAAAAAGAACTCGAGCTTAGAATGACAAAAATCTAAACTGTACTGCTGGGTTTTGTTTTACTGATACATCACCATTATTCTGCTCTGGCCTTTATGGTCAAGTTCCAGTTGCTTTTACTTCACCAAACTTTCTTGAGAAGGGAGCTATGATGATATAGTCCTTACAATCCAAACATTCGGTTAACTAAGCTCAGCAGGAAGAGAACCACAGCAGCAAGATCATGACAATGCCATTGATTAAGGAATCTTTTTCATATTTATACTAAATAGATATTTCCAATTGATTTTAAATAATTGATTTTTTTTAAAGTAGCAAGTTATGACAAGTTGCTCATTAAATACTATGGACTCACTGAAAATGACACGCTCATTTTGCAGTACGCAGTCTTAAAACATTCAACATTGAAACTTCAGATTATGTTTATTGCCTTTTCCCAAATAAAACCTATTTGCATTCAATTATATTTTGAGTTTTGGTTGAAATGATCAAGACAGACAGTTGTCATCTACAGGGCAGTGTGGAGGAAAAATCAATATTATTACTGGATCACAGCTCTGGAAATAACTTCATATGTATTATAGTTCACCAGTGGTTCTCAAATGATATGGCATCACTCCAATGATTGACTCTCTGATGGTTCAAGTCTTTGAACAGAAGGTAAGAGGTCAAACTATGGTTTCTCTTTCCCAAGTCTATCCAATACTATCCAGTTTATTCCAGACGCACAATGTTCCATGAGAAGGTGATCGGATGGCACCACATAAAAGGGCTTCAAAAGATCTATTTCCCTCTTTGCAGCAATCTTGAAATACAATTTACAGCTCAGCTCAGGAACAATCCCTTTGTCATTATGTGAAAGACCCAGAAGTTGTATTTAAATTTTACACTTTCTTCTCATTTTAAAATAATACAAAATGCTGTAGTTAATTGAAGCAAGTAGTTAATACAAATAATAGAAAGTAGCTAATTGAAGCACAACAGAATTGTAGAACATAAACTCAACCATCCCGTTTCTCATGCCAACTATGCTAACATAAGCCAGTTCCTCAGGGAGGCAAGAAAGAGTCATTGGTAAAATTACTGAAAAACAACTCTGGCCTCTGTCTGATGAAGAGCTACACATCAAGCATTTACCTATCTTCCTCTTTCAGCTGCAGGCTGACCTATGATTCATTTCCTGTTTTACCACTTCATAGTAACACACAAACTAAATGAAATACAATATATAATTCCACAACTGTACTTGAATTGTAGATATTGTAGAATTGTTTATATTTGTACAAAGGACAAGCCTGCTGAGGGAGAATATAATCAACTTGACAGGCAAGTTCCTCTATTCACATGTTTGTATAGGAGTCCACAGTGGAACATTTTACCAGATTTTCAGTTTTACAGAATATAACTAGGTTTTAATAGTAAACTTTCAGAGGCTGCTTGCACTTATTCAAATGGTTAAAAATATTTTAAATTGTCTCACAATAGTAAACTGTACCTATCTTTTTAAATATCACATCAATGCTAATTTGAAATTAATAGCAGAGCTAGAAATGACAATGCAATTATGAAGCAGGTTGGAGGGGAGAAAACATACGTGTCAACTCTCAATTCAAAGTAATGTTTTGTAGCATTTTAAATCAAATCAATATTTTAAGAAATTGACTGGGTCATTTTACCCAGCACCCTTGTTCATTTTTTGAGTTCTTCCTATAGCTTTTACTGCAGGTCCTCCTCAGCTTATGAATGCCCAACTTACATAAAGCCCATACATACAAATGGGCTTTTAGGAGACTGGTGGTATGGATTTGCCGGCTGCTGTGGGGCTGCAGGCATCTTCTGCCTGGGTGGGAACTTGGTTCATGGCTGCATTTCTGACCCGTGATCTGTTTGGGTTATGAACAATTCACAGGAACAGAGCTCTGCTGCAAACTGGAGGTAATCCTGCATTCTGCCTTCTAATTAGTTTTTCTTTTACTCTCAACCTGACCAAACCAAGTTGATGTATTTAAATTTTCTTTTCCCCTAATATAACTTGAATTCATAGATCCTTTCCTCCCTCACTATAGGAACTGAGCACAGGAGATGGCATAACTGCTGAAGGCACGCCATGGTTATTCGGCACAAATTATAAAAGAAACTGATGTTGCTTACTCCATTATCTAGCCCCAACTTTGCATTACATCTTCCAACAAAACGTAATGCTTATTTTGTATGTACTACTTGTTTAAATTTTCCCAATATAAATCTCCGTCCATCTTACAAACGAAAACAAAGAATGTAAATGTCAACTTTAAATCTGGAAGCTCCACATGCTGATATCACAAACAGTAGTCTACAACCCAAAAAAACTCTACTGCAGCCAACTCACAATTAACTACAAATACTGTAAAATCATCAGTAAATATTTCCCCACTCCGTCTTGTTGATAAAGCAGTTGAAAAATGGCTGTGGCTTATGCACTACCTTCAGAAACTCCTGAAATAATGCCCTGAAACTGAAGAAATTGACTTCCAAAGCAACAACCAATGTCCTTCGGACTTTATACACTTTCAATTAGTGAATAGTTTTGCAAAAACTATCATTGAAAATAATTTCACTGGGGCTTCTTGATACTACACTCATTCCAATACTCCCAGGATGTGAATGGTATTCAATCCCACCTAACTTCTGAAATTCTCTTGCCCACAACAGGACTAAGCCTGTAATGAGGAACAAAGGCTGAATCCCAGAGTATGAGTGAGTAAATGGAACCTGGTATTACCATTGATGACATATGAATTACCTTGCCAATGACAGAGGCTAGAAGATGGGAGTACAGTAGCATAGTGGTCAAGTTAGTGCAGAGTCATGGACCATTGTCGCCAAGACAAGTTCAAATCCCACCATTGCAGCTGGCAAATTTAAATTCAAGCTATTAAATTTTTTTTTAATTTCTATCACCAAGAAAAGTAACATTTGGGAAAGGAAATATGTTTTGCTTACTCACTCTGACCTATTCTTGACTTATCAATGCAATTGATTCTTAACTGATTCAGCCATTCAAGGGCAATTTGGGATGGACAATGAAGGCTAGCCCTGCCACGGTCATCAAATCCTGTGAAAGAATAAACAAAGCAGAAGGGGTAGTAACTGTCTCAATTGGATTTGTTCTGCTTTTTGTGGACAGGGCAGAGCTAAACAATTTACACTTTGTTGGGTTGATGCTAGATATGCAGCTGCCCTTGAACAACTTGGTCTGATTAGAGGTGCAAATAGATCTAGAACACGTCTTTGGCACCACAGCCAAAATGCTGGCAGGCCCCATTAATTTTGCTATATCTAGTGCAGTTAGCCATTTCTTGATATCATATAGAATTGAAGTGAACTGGCTGAGACTAGCTTCTGTGAAGACCTCGGAAGGAAATGATGGTGGATCAACTGCTCAGCATTTTTGACTGAAAAATGAAAGTAAACACTTGAGCTTCACCTTTGGACTTGCTTGCTGGCCTCCACCATCAATGAAAATGGCATTATCTGTGCAGCTTCCTCTACAGGTTAACTGTTCAATTAACCATTGTCATTCACAAGTTACGTGGATAAACTGCTAGGTTTATCTGTATAAAACTCTTGAAAAGCAGAGAGTTAGGGGTCAGGGAAAGTAAAAGATTAAAAATAAACAAAAAACTGCAGTGAAAAATTACTGCTTTATGACAAGCAAACTAGCTTTCTCTTTCTAGTTCTCTCAAGATTCTTCTTAACTTTTCTTTTGCACCTTTGTTTTTCTCACTTCTCCTTACTACCATATTTCCAGTTTACTTTCTAGTTACTGATGAGAGAGCAAGGGAGATTGGCAGAGGAGGATTGAAGAATAAAGAGAAAATTGGGGGAGCTTGCACTGGGCCACAAGCCTTGGGTGGTACAATTGGGAGTGGTAATTAGGAATAAAGAGGTAAATTCAGTCCAAGGAGCTGAGGATAGGAATTTGATTCAAATTAGCTGGAGCCAAGGATAAAGAAGTGGGAATGAGAAGGGAATGAAAATGGGAAGAGGGGAAGGAAAAAGGAGTGAAGAAAGGGGACTGAAGGAGGCGCTAAGGCAACAGAGGGAAGAAGAAAAGGTAGAGAAAAGCAGAATCAGGACTTAGGGAGGGAAGTGATTGGCCAGTGAGGATTAGAGGAAGGAGGATTAAAGGAAGGAGGGTTAGAGGAAGGAGAAAGATAGGGGATAGGGAATAGGAAAAGTGGAACCGGGAGTAGTTAAGGAGAAAGAAAATTGAGGGAAGGAGAGGCTTGGGGAGTGAGTTAAAGAGAGTATGTACAAGATCAATCATACTTGTGGATAGAATGCATCTGCACTTAGCTTAAATGAAGGTCAGATGTGAGAAGTTGTGTTTACGTTTGGGCATGTGCATATGAGAGTGGGTGTGTACATCTTCACGTCAACATGTGAACTTGTGTGCACGTGTATAGAC
>JARFYF010000059.1:18704118-18714710 GCA_030265395.1 Rhina ancylostomus | reverse complement strand
AGATACATCTGGTTGAGTGGTGTTGCAACAACAACCTCGCACTCAACATCAGCAAGACTAAGGAATTGATTGTGGACTTCAGGAAGAGGATGTTGGGAGAACACACAACAGTCTTCATTGAGGGGTCAGTGGTGGAAAGGGTGAGCAACTTCAAGTTCCTGGGTGTAAACATCTCAGAGGATCTATCCTGGGCCTATCACATTGATGCACTCACGAAGAAGGCATGCTCGTGGCTCTACTTCATTAGGAGTTTGACGAGATATGGTATGTCACTAAAGACTCTTGCAAATTTCTGTACATGTACAGTGGAGAGCATTTTTACTGGTTGCATCACAGCCTGGTATGGAGGCTCCAATGCACAGGGTCACAAGAGGCTGCAGAGGGTTGTGAACTCAGCCAGCTCCATCATGGGCACAACTCTCCCCACCATTGAGGACATCTTCAAGAACCAGTGCCTCAAGGTGCTGGCATCCATCACAAAGGACCCTCAGCATCTGGGACATACCCCCTTCTCATTACTACCATCAGCGAAGTGGTACAGGAGCCTGAAGATTCACACTCAGTGATTTAGGAACAGCTACCTCCCCTTGGCCTTCAGATTTCTGACGGTCGATAAACCCATGAACACTACCTCATTATTCCTTTTTTATGCTCTATTTTGTAATTTATAGTAATTTTATGTCTTTGCACTGCACTGCTGCTCAATATAGGATGTGGCTGCTTTAGAGAGGTTGCAGAGGAGATTTACCAGGATGCTGCCTGGACTGGAGAGCATGTCTTATGAGGATAGATTGAATGAGCTAGGGATTTTCTCTCTGGAGCGAAGGAGAATGAGAGAAGACTTGATAGAGGTGTACATGATGATAAGAGGCCTAGATCGAGTGGACAGGGACCTTTTCCCAGCATGAAAATGCCTCACACGAAAGGGCATAATTTTAAGGTGATTGGAGGAAGGTATGGGGGGAGGGGAATGTCAGTGGCAAGGGTTTTATTTTGTTACACAGAGAGTGATGTCAGCAGTGTGTTCCACATACCCAGAGGTGGTGGGGGCAGATACATAAGGAACATTTAAGAGACTCTTAGATAGCCACATGAATGATAAAAAAGAGAGGGCTATGTGGGAAGGAAGGGTTTGATAGATCTCAGAGAAGGATAAAATGTCGGCACAACTTCATGGGCCAAAGGGCCTAGACTGTGCTGTAATGGTCTGTGTTCTAAGGCAACAAATTTCATGACATTTCTAACCCAGAAAAATGATACACTAAACATCCGGATAGGTTGATAGAATTTCCTATAATGGTAGAATAAGCATGTTAAAGTCACATCTATTATAACAGCAATTTCCTATCACTAAGTATCACTGGCACTTCCAACTGCTGTTGCTGGACATTCATTGCAAAGCCAACTATTCATTGCTGGCACAGAAGAAAATCATGAGAAATAGGAGTAGCCCATTAAATTCCTCATGGCTAGTTGGCCATTCAATAAGACATTGGCTATCTTTTACCTCAACACCACTTTCCTGCACAGACCCCAAATTCCTCACTCCCCTAATATCCAAAAATTCATCAATATCTGTCTTGAATATACTCAGCAACTGAATATTCTCTGTCCTCTGCAGCAGAGAATCCCAAAGATTCACTACTTTCTGAGTGAAGAAATCTCTCACCTCTGTCCTGGTTGCCAACCCTTATTTTAAAACTGTGACCCCTGGTTCTAGACAACCCTGCTAAGAGAAGCATCAACTTAATCACCCCTGTAAGAGTTTTGTATGATTTGATGAAATTACCTTTAATCCTTCTGAACTCCAGATGGTATAGGTTCAGTCATCTTAAATCTCACTTCTTTTGGGTAATCCCATCCCCATCCCAGTGATTAGTCCAGTGAACCTTCATTATATTTCCTCTATTGCAAGTAAATCTTTCTTTGGATAGGAAAACCAGACCGGTACATGATACTTGTCATTTTTTTCACCCTTTATATATTTAGACTAAGTCATCTTTACTCTTGTATTCAAATTATCTTACGTTAAAGGCTAACAGATCATTAGACTTCCTTAGCACTCAATATACCAGCGATACACGTACCAGGACACTCACTAACATTTTTCAATCTCCTCCCATTTAAAACAGTTCACTTTTCTATTTCTTTCATCAAACTGAATGTCTTCACGTATTTCCCCATTATATAGTCAATCCAGCATGTCCTCACCCATTTACTTACCCTGCCATAACCTTCACGCTCCCCACCACAACACATCCTCTTTGAAATTCACATCTAACTCAGCTTTATGTCAATAGCAAACTTGGACTTGTCACATGGTTTACTCATCCAAATCATTGATTATAAATTATGAACAGCTAGGACACCAGCACAGATCCTTTTAATACTTGTTCCAGCCTCCCAAATTGAAAAAGACATTTCTTCCTGCTCTGTTTTCTTTTCATTAACCAATCATCAAATGGCAGTAGATTACAGGTCCTCCCCAGGTTACAAAAAGATTCCATTCCTATGAACTGTTCGCAACTCAAGCAGTTCACAAGTCAGAAATGCAGACGCAAATCAAGCTCCCAAATGGCAGAAGAAGCCTGAAGCCCTGCAGCAGCCAGCAAATCCATCTCACCAGTCTCCCAAACCCTCATTTGTACGTATAGCCTATACCCAAGTTGGGCGTTCATAAGGTGGGGAGGGGAAGGAGGGTGAACATGTGCCAGTCTACAATGGGGGAAATCAGCAGTGTAGAGAGTCAGTAGCTTTAAATTCCTGGGCATTAACGTATCAGATGACCTGCCCTGGGCCCAACACAAGGAAGGTGCACCAACATCTTCACTTTCTTAAGCAGGTTCGGCTTGTCACCGACCACTCTAGCAAACTTCTACAGATGTACTATTGAAAGTATCCTGACTGGTTGTATCATGGTCTGGTACAGCAATTCAAATGCACAGGAATGCAAAAAGCTGCAGAGAGTGGTGGTCTCAGCCCCATACATCATGGGCACCTCTCTCCCCACCATCAGCAGTATCTATAGGAGGTGCTGCCTCAAGGCAACATCTAAAGATCCCCATCATCCTTCCAAATTGTAGAAACTATTTCAGAATCAAGGGAATTTTGGAAGATGACAACAAATGTGCCTGCCATCTGCATCTCTTTCAATACCTTGTAACTTCAGTTTTCTACAATAGTAATGCAAATTTCTTTCCTCTCTTCACTCTAGACTTAAGCTCCACTATTTCCAGGAGATTTTAGTTAACTTCCTAATTTCTCATTATAATTTTGCATGTCTCAGTCTGTAAAGGAACCACATTATCTTTTACCCGTCTTTTCCTTCTAATGCATCTGTACAATAGAAGCTTTTATATTGCTTTCTAGATTAATTTCTTATTCTATTTCCCCTTTCCTTACTAATGTTCTGGTATTCCTTTATCTGAATTCCAGAGTTTTCCCAGTTATCAGGCTTACTGCTCTTTCTAAGCAACATTTTATGTCTTCCTTTGATGTAATACAATCTATAACTTCTCATTAACCATAACTGAACCATATGTCCTGTCTTTACATTTTAAAAAGCGATATTAAAAAAAGACTATGCAACAGTATTTAATTGTTAGAAATTGCTCATTTGCCATCATACTTTTTCCATATAACTTCCCAATTTATCATACCATCTTGTACTTCAGTAGTTTACTTTTCTTACATTTAAGACCCAGGTTTCAGATTGAACCAAATCACCTTCAATATAAATTCTGTCATATCATGATCACTCTTCCCCAAAGGCCCCTTATCTTCCAGATTATTAATCCTTTTGCATTGCAGAATACTATATCTAAAAAGTTCAATTTCCTCACCAATTACTCAACATGCTGATCTTGAAAGCCATCTCATAAGCATTCCAAAATTTGTCTTCCAATTATTGCTAATGTGACTTGCCCAGTAAATATGTAAATTACAATCAGCTATGATTATTGTATCATCTTTGTAACATGTGCCTCTAAATTCCTCATTTATACCATGCTCTACTTTTGCCCCTTGTGCCTTAGCTCCACCAAGCTGATACTTTCTCTCTACTGCCTTTCTCCCATTCCAAAATAACCAAGGTAAGGAATCACATTTATGTACTAGATATTAGATCATCCCCATTTATTTGCAATGTTTTGAATGCTGCATTCAGATAAAGAGCTTTCAATTTTATTCCTTTACTCTTTTCCCTGTACTAACTCTAAGCGGAGGTATATTCTTATGTTTGATGGTCTTTTCCTTCCAGTCAAACTCTGGTTATCACTGCCCATTCTGCTACTTTGTATTATCACCTTGGAATTTTTCTTTGACTTTCTAAGTTTCCCCTCTGCAAAATACTCCTTGCCCCTACCCACCGCCAATGCTTACTTGGGCAAGTTCAGATGCCACCAGCTTATCACTATTTTTAGATATTGCCATATTTAGTAAAGATTTGTAAGAATACTAGCCCACAAAGGAATTATTGTTGCAGCAACCATTTCCAGAACTTCAAATTCAATCTTTTTAATAATATAGATCCAACTCCTTCCTTTTATAATCCATTAGCTATTTATTGGATATACTTTTAATACTAAAGGAAAACAAAATTCTAGAAATAATCTTTAGCTTTGTCTCTTCACCTCAAAGCTGTAGAAAAAAATAACAAATCTAGTAGCGATGGGGAGCAGGGAACATTTATGGTATCTTTTAGAAATTTATACAACATTGATGTCTGTGATGTTCCCATTACATGACAGCCTGCAATCATTCTACCCAAGTCATGCATGAAAGATGTATGCTTCATTGAGATAACAAAGGTAATCTGCATCCATAGAACAATACCTCAGCAAAGGTAATACAGAATTTTTAGAATAGCTGGAGAGCAGAATGATTATAACAGGACAACTGTGGGGGAAAAAAGTCTTGATTGACATGCAGTAACCCATGATGAAATAGTACACCAGTGAAATGGCTACCACCAACCACTACAAACAGGTTTTCTCTATTTTCCAATACTCAAACCATTTCATTTCATTGCAAGTGGAAGATTGCATTACTAGCATATTTCCAACAATTCCATTGTGCACCTTAAAATGTTGAAACATTCCCAATGCATTCCCTCAAGATTTACCGATTCCAAACATACTATAAAATAGTATTAATCTATCAGGCTAAATTAGACTGACTGGCTGCAGTACTTGTCTAATATTTCAGTGAATTCTTTCCTTTTCTCTTTTATTTTGAGAAACTTGGGTTGGCAAAAGTCCATTGTGCAGGATATCAGCAAGGGCAAGTTGAGCTGATCAATCAAAGTGATTAGATCTCACAAAACTTTGGTTTTAAAAGCATATAGATTGCATGATTAAGGGAATTCTTGAAGAGGTGAGAAGTTCCACAGTTCTAAATTCCAAGAAAAGAATCAGTGAATGAGGGAGGGATCATAAATTGGGACATCTGCAACCTAGAATGAACAAGAAAATTAAGTCATTTTTACTAATCTGCTAAACCAACATTTCTAGTTTTGTGTGTACTTTTTTGAAAAAAAATGAAGCAGTAAAGAATAATTTTATATTTTAATCATTATGTCAGTAACTTGACTTCCTTTATTTTCTATTACTGCCATCACTACATGAAATAAAAGTATACTCAATGTCAGCTTCTTACAGATATTTCTACTTTGCATTTTTCCCGTGAACACCAGAAAGGTAATCACACAATACTAAGTTATCAGAGAGTGGATAAAACTACCAAAGGCTTCCTTGTATTGATAACTTGACTGTGATGATACAATCCACCACTGAACATTTGATTCATTAGCATTGTTGTAGGACAGGAATACTGTAAGCTGCTCAAATGCCTGTAGGGGGGAAAGAAGGATACATCAAGCAAATGGGGTCATTTCAAGTGTGACACCTGGCTCTCCTAATGAAAGAAATACATATTTTTTTATAATTAGGATCAAAACCAACTGCTAAAGAACAAAACCAATCTGGTAGCCAAAGTAGCGGTATCCAATGGAATTGATACTGATTCAATTATTTCTGATGGGAGTCTAAATTTTTAGGAGAGACATTTCAAACGGTGCAGAAGACTGCGTTTCCATAAACGATATAACACTTTGCATCATATGGGTACAAATAGAGACAGACTCTTCTGAATACAGAGCTAGGCTTCATTTGCATCCACCTCATGTATTACTTAGAAGAGCATCATGCTTCGCATGTCAAACAGTAGCTGTGAAACAAAGGGTTAAGGCTGTCTCCATCCCAATTTATTTATAAATTCTAGGAAACCATGTATTTTCAAAATATGTTCACAATTAATATGAATAAGACTTTCTAAAAACCTTAAAAAGATGCCCCAATATAAACCAACACACAATATAGTGAATAATTTCTATTCTTGGATAGGTACAAGAAAATTTTCATTTCAGCCCAATCAAAATCACAGATATTCCAAAACATATTAAAAATTGATTTGCACTCAGTTTCTGTATTAACTGTTTTTCTTTTTTTAAGCTATCCCATTTACTATAAAAAGATTTCAAAGGAAATAATGGTCCTATTTTCCTGCAAATTTCTTCCAATAACATACTGTCAAATCTTACACGTAATTTAATACATTTTTGATTCATCATTAGTTTTTCTGTAACATATACACAATGTTCATATGCTATAAATCTTTTAACCAGCATAATCATTATTTTATGTTAATGGAATAAATAATACCATACAGTAATTACAATTTACTTGGAATTACCATATTGTGCAATGCTTTCTCATTTGCACAAATTGTTGTATATACAAGAAAATTACAGACTGTTCCATCTCTATAAAACAATCAACATACAAGAGTTTATTACATTTTCATATTTATAGTTTCAAAGCATTAGTGCCTGAAAATGTATTAGTTATAAGATTACTATCTTCAATAAAATAGTAAAGGGGAGAAAATTCAACATAGACAATGTCTTTTAACATGCTGCACTCGTAAAAGAACCACTGAGCTGCACATATTTTTTAAAAAAACTTTTCTCAAAGTAAATAAATTCTAGCAAATTGAAAACGTGATCTTTTGTTTAGAACCAGAATCTACTGCTATAATCCATGATAAAAATATTAATTAAGCAAAATAAACTTCCGACGGTGATCTTCCATTGATACCCAGCTCGAAATATGAAATTTACAACGGCAAATGTTTCAGTCTCCTGCAAATGTACCTGAACTAAAGTCAAAATATATATCGGAGGTGACACTTTACATACAATGTTACACTTGTCGACAGTGATCTTGCGAGTTATTCTGGAGTACATTACTTCAAGTATTCCAATATTTGACAGTGCGAGAGGAGTTAAATCACTTTCACACCAGATAAACAATCCGTTACCGCCCTCTTGTGGAGTTTACCGCCAGCAAAAACCAAACAACCTTGTATATTTGATTTTTAAAATATTAATTATTTTTTTCTCTCTATAGAAAGTGACAGTTTGCTGAAGACGAAAAAAAAATTCCGACATTGGCTCTATTTCTGTAAGGAAATAGTTTGCCCTTCTCCACACTCCACACATAACGGTTTTCAATATTTACGATAAACCGTTTTTGCTCCATTTGCAGCGCTTCACACCCCCTTGTTCTGTCAGATTCAGCTTTTTTTCGTCGTCCAGCAGGTTGTCATCATAATTAAATATTAAATATCAATGATTTTTTACACACACTTATATTTTTCTGCCTCCCCCTCCTCCTTAGCCCCTTACCTTCCGGCTTCTTTTCGGCAGCCATTTCAGTCCCCCACTTACATCCCTAAACCCGACCGCCGGAGAAACCACCGCTCAACCAACCTTGAGCACCGGGCACAGAACCCACCCGCCCCCCCTCCTTCTCGCTCCCTTCCAATGGCGACCAGCTCATTGGGACGACCGTTCCACCTTCCCGCCGCTTCGCTTGTCGGATCGGCGCACTATTGGCTACGATGCATGTCCATCATCGACCAGGAGCTTCCGGTTATCGGGTTAGGTTGTGACCGCCCAGAAAGGCGTATCGCGTTCCTTGCGTGCGTGCGCGCAGCGAGGTGCATGCGTGTGCCCGTGCGCGCAGCGAGGTGCGTGCCCGTGCCCGTGCCCGTGCGCGCGCGTCTGAGGGAGAAAAAATTCTGCACGTGCACGTGTAATCCAGGGTAAATCTCGTGAGATTTGGGGATTTCGCTCCCGCTCTCGTGTCTGAACTGGTAACAACGAATATAAACTAAAAGCAAGATGGGCCATAGCTACCAGCACGGATTAGTTCTCCCTAATCAGCGCCGAAACTCCTGGAAGATCATTTACAGCAAATATAAGACCATTTCCATAGCGTTGAATTCCCCTACCATCAATATCTTGGAGGTCACCATTGACCAGAAACTCAATTGGACCAGCCGCAAAAGTACTGTGGCTGCAAGAGCTGGTCAGAGACTGATTATCCTGTGGTGAGTGACTCTCCTCCTGACAACCCAGAGCCTTTCCACTACGTACAAGGCACCAGTCAGGAGCATGGAGATACAAATGAGTGTAGGGGCTGGAATCTGGAGCAAAACACTGCTGGAGGAAGTCACTGGGCCAAGCAACAGCTGTGGAAGCAAAGGGATAGTCGACGTTTTGGGTCAAAACTCTGCATCAGGTTTGAGAGTGTAGAGGGGAGATAGTCAGTATAAAGAAGCTTATGCGATATCTAAGGGAGTGATGTTGAGATATGCTATTGGAAGTGCTGGTTAATAAAACAATGAAATTTACACTCCGAGCCTGAAGCACATGGACCAGCATTGTGAGACAGTGAGGTGTTTGATTCTAGTGAGGGAGAGCTGCTGAATTTTCAGACAGTTGATCAGTCCTAGGAATGGAGATGGGGAGAGAAACCTCTACACTATATATTAAAATACCCATGGTGAATAAGAAAATCGTACCATACCATAAATACCTCAGATGATATCCTGGAGAATGCATTAGATGCATTAAGAGCAGAATACAACCCACCCAAAATTTAAACAGTTACATCACCCTTTCTTTATTTACAATCCTGAGCAGGGAAAATCTGCCAATATTTTAATAAATTAATGATAGGTTCACAGGTTTGAAGAACGTATTCATAGAGAGTGCATTATTTGTGGAGTACAGGAGTTCTGTCGGAGGAACAGCTGCACATGGGACAGGGTTAACTCTAATAAACTGCATAAAGATGTGCAAAGCTGTGGGTCTTTCCAAAGCCAGGCTAGAAAGGTTGGATGATAAGCATATGCAATTAAGCATGAGACAATAAAGCAGAACATAGAAAGCGCAGCCAAGGTGCAAGTACAGTAGCAATGATATGTGGCTGTGAAAGTAAGAGTATGCCTGATAAGTACCTTGGAAAATCCATTCTACCAACAATACACCAATAAGAGACATTGAAGGTTCAGACAATGGCTGAAATGAGCTGTGCAGAGAAAAGGACAGAGAGATTCAGGAATACTAGTTCAATACAATGTATCTGATGCCATACAAGATCAAATGTGTGCAAGGAACGCCCAATAAATGGTATCTACACCAAGGTGTTTGTGCAAGAATAACCAGTGATGTTTTAGTTGGACTTAGGAGAAACATGTAAAGTCCTCCCAAACCAAGCCATCAGTTTCAAGGCAGTGCAGTTAAAAGCAATAAATAATGTGCTATCAGTGTTCAACAAGATTACATTGAAGCCTTCTGGAAGGTGCTCTCTGAAGGTGGTGATTCCAAACCGTTATACATATTTTATCATAGTACACCAAGAAGTTGCCACATCCATACTAGTGGGCACTGCTACTGGGTGTCTAGGCTAGTTCTGTATCCTTGGGCTACTGGACTCTTCTACTGTGGCTTTTCTGCTGGTTCAGCTCTCTTACTTCAGCACTCCCACTCTTACTGGGAATCACACTCCGAACCCTAGGGCCTCCAGACTGATCTGCTGGGAAACCAGCTCTCCATCCTAAAATTAGGGCTCATTTAATGAAAGACCAATTTTACATCCATAGGTTTGTTGGCCTTTTCCCCTGGAAGTGCAGGATGTGAGGTTGTTCTCTGCAACCTACAACTAGTGGATCTTCTTATTGGGAATCCAGCTCAATATCCCAGGACCAGAGTACTTTTTTTGGCAAAGACTACCTCTGTACCTTAGGCACTTCTGTGGAACTCTAGATCTGCACCCAAGGTGTGAAAAAGGAAAACTAGAAGGCTAATACCATCTAATCCTAGATAAGATAAAACTGTTGCTAGTACACCTACCAAGCCATGTTCTTGTGGCTCTCTTGGAGAAATTTAAAGCCATGTTGGAGAGGCTGCTTTGCAGAGATAGTAGGTCCAGTAGATATGCCTGCTCTTGGATATCCATCTTGGTGACTATTGAGAAATCAAAGCAGCGATCTCAGTGGAGCTTTAAAGAGAAGCCACTGCCCTATGAAGATGTTAGATCTTTTTCCGGACCCGAATAAGGCAAAAAATGTCATTATCCTGGATGCAAAGAATACATTCCGGTATGTAGAGTTTGATGAGGAGAGCTCATATTTAAGCTGTTTCAACACATCATTTTGTAGATACCACTGGGGGATAATGCCTTTTG
>JARFYF010000059.1:18668857-18680988 GCA_030265395.1 Rhina ancylostomus | reverse complement strand
CCCCCTTTCCTGAAGTCAATGACCAGCTCTTTTGTTTTGTTGACATTGAGGGCACGTTGTTGTCATGACACCATTCCACTAGGCTCTCTATTTCCTTCTTGTACTCCAACCCATCGCTGTTTGAGATACGGCCTACAATGGTGGTATCATCTGCAAACTTGTAGATGGAGTTAGAGCAGTATAGGGAGGAGAGTAGAGGGCTGAGGACGCAGCCTTGTGGAGCACCAGTGTTGAGAATAATTGTGCCGGAGGTATTACTGCCTATCCTCACTGATTGCGAATATGAAATTTATTTATCCTTGTATCAGTCTGGAGATACTGAAATAAATTGGTTCCCCAGATGGTACCCAGCCTAGTCCTAGTCTGTATCTCAATGCCACATACTGTGTTGCATTGACCCAGGGAACTGTGAGAATTGTTTATTCTTTTCATGTGCCAGGATCTAAGCTTTGCTAGTAATTCCAACATCTTTTGCCCTTAAGAATGTGGTGTTGGTTCACGTTCAGTATGTCGCAAATCCAATCTGACAGCAATGTTCTTCGGGGTGTGTTTGAAGGTGATGCTGTCGAGCCACTATTGACGATCAACTTTGAACTCCTCAACCTAGAATGCATTCTTAGCTTTGCTGTTTTCAGTGCTTCTACCAAGTCGTCAACACAGACCACTGATTCATCAGCTGAGGGAGGGTCTTGATTCTGTTTTGTTTCTGTTTCAACATGGCTGTTATAGTACAACGAAGAAGGCTGCAACATCTTTTCAGAGGGCATTTAAGAGCTGGAAGATTTAAGTCAACATTTCCATTGGTATAAGCAGTTCCACTTCTGTTTTCACCCAGCTACGCAATGCAGTGATCCTTGTACACTCTCAGGTTACGGGGCAAGAAATTTAGAACAGAGTTAAGGAGAAATTTCTTTTCTCAGATGGTGGTGAACTTGTGGAATTCACTACCACAGAGGGATGTAGAGGCAAGACACCAAATAAAATTAGGGAGGATATTTGATGAATTTCTTGGCGTGAATGGCATCAAGGGATTTGGGGGAAGAGTGGGAATATAGTATTGAAATAGATGATCAGCCATGGTGGTATTGAATGGCTGCTCCTGCTATCTGTGTGTCTGGGGTACAATCAAATCAATGACATGTTCCAAAATTGTCTGTTCAGGCAATAGTAAACTGGACCAGACAGTGGCATGGTGTGGTGGTAATATCCCAGGTCAATAGAACTTTACTTTCTTGTGTTTAATGTTGTATGATTAATCTGTTTGCAGGCCACACAAGAAGAATTGAAGGCTGCCTATCGCCGGCTATGTATGTTCTACCATCCAGACAAGCACCGAGACCCTGAACTGAAACAACAGGCAGAGACTCTCTTTAATCTTGTGCACCAGGCATATGAAGGCAAGTACCTTGGGCATGAGGGAGACATACTGAGACATATTGGATTAGTTCCTTTCTCCCTTCTCCACCCACTTCCTCAGTTCCATGGCTTGTTTAGTATATTATGTAATAATCACGTTATTCATATAGTTTTTCCTAAGAGCAGAGTGTTGTGAACCAGTTCATTGGCTTACAATACACCCTCTTCCCTTTATCATTAAATGGCCAGGGCTCAGATTATTTGCTCTGAAGACAGAAAGGAAATGAAGGGACTATCAATTTGCGATTCTTTTTATGTTAGTTTCTTTTTGTTCTTAAGTCTCCTGTTTACTGAGCTGTGATAAAATTCCAAACTCCTGTTTTTTCACATCTACTATTTCTCTTTCTGGTCTGTTCCTATCTTTCTTGCTGTCTTTCTCACTCTCTCACTCTCTCTCCTCTTCAGTCATGCCACAATTTAGATTGCAACTCCGTGTGCAGATCAGGGCATCCTGTGTCTCATACATCATGTCTTTCCTAGTTCTTAAAGATAATTTTTTTATCTGAATGCTTGTTTTTTTTTCTCCCCCTCTTTCTTCTGGCAGTACTTAGTGATCCCCAGAGCCGAGCCATCTATGACATCTATGGTAAAAAGGGCCTGGAAATGGAAGGATGGGAGGTAAGGCTATATTCCAATGCCAGTACTTCTTGTTGAATTAGACTGAAGTTACAGTAGCTTTCTGTACAGGTTTTAAGGATGCAAGAAAGTGGTATGAGTAATTATAATCTAGGTCCAAGTCGGTGTGAGCTGACATCCCAGACTTTTCCTAGGCCAGCATGTGGTTAATAATAATCCTTTTTCTTTTTGGATGTCAGTATTATTTGTT
Source organism: Rhina ancylostomus (assembly GCA_030265395.1). NCBI lineage: Eukaryota > Metazoa > Chordata > Chondrichthyes > Rhinopristiformes > Rhinidae > Rhina > Rhina ancylostomus. The sequence goes on along the minus strand of JARFYF010000059.1, from coordinate 18,678,746 downwards.
TTCAAATGCATGGTGAAAATGTTTGAAGGTCGATTGTGAGCTGAGTAATTGAAACTCGTGTACAAGATGATGCTGGTGTCCAGAAGCTCAGGATTGTTTTCATTTGTATGTTCTATCCTATAAGTCATCAGGCATCCTTCCATTTAAGGAATCAAAACTAGGGGAATAAAATAAAGATCTTTCAATGTTCTTTCTTGCTTTGCAAAATACTGGATTGAATCTGCAGAAGACGTGTTCCTTGATCTCTGTGATTCTTGTGCGGGTGAATTGAACAGGCCTTGCATAAGCTGTCATTTATTGACTTCATATCTAATTGTTGGATTTCTCAGCCCTGCCTTTCATCTGTTCTTATGTTTACTACCTCATAATCTATTTGCAACTCTGTAACCGGAAACCTATCTGGAACAGGACACTGCCCTTTTAAAAATATTCTTGTGGGATATGGCTAACCTTTAAATGTCCTGTGAAGCTTGTGGTGACCCAACTGATTCAACTGCTGTTGTCTTTGTTCTGCTGGTGCTGCACAATGATATTGGTTTGGGAATTTCAGGAAAGTGAATGAGGAACAGTGAAGGAATGATGATATATATCCTCAAGTGAGGATGGTATTATCAAGGCATTTCTGCTCTTGTCCTCTTGTAAATCAGCACTCCCAACCCAGCTGAGATCAGCCACAAGAGTGCAGAATTTTGAAACCTTTCTTGGCTGGCTGAGATACTTTCTCACTGCCTCAACCAGGGAGTGCTGATTACTGATTTTGTGTGGAAGTGGATTAGAATGCAGGCTAGTCTTTTCCTCACTAAGAAATTAAGAAAACTGAAAATTAATCCTTGTAAAATGCAAGTAGCTGTAATTAGTTATAATAGTTTATTTGTGAATTGATGCCTTATATTATCATTGCAGGTAGTGGAAAGGAAGAAAGCAGCAGCTGAAATACGAGAAGAGTTTGAGAGACTGCAGCGAGAAAGAGAAGAAAGGCGACTGCAGCAAAGGACAAACCCCAAGGTATGTAAAGACAGGATGGTGGCAAAATAAGTTTTCCCTTTTTCTGAAGGCTCCTCCAGTTCTCTCTCTCATTCTTTCTGTGTCTCTCAACGTGCCTTCCTCTTTGCAAATGTGTCAGGTGTTGGATATGGCTAAAATTATAAGATCTCTGCCTTGATTCAGGTTTGGATTGGCTATGGTCAGGTTAGATGCAGGTCCTGTTTTAACTTTATGCCCAAACAGTCATCTGATCCTTTCATCTTTGATTCCTTTGGTGTTGAATATCTAACAGGCTTGGCTTGGAGTATTCTTAATGACAGGGCATTCTTTGACTTTTTGAAGTAGTAAATTCCAAAGGGATGAGCTGTGCAGGAGGGGAATAGGAAAATCGATGAACATGAATGAAACTGAGTGGACTGATTGCTTAAGTCGCAAAAATTTTATTGTAGTTTCTGATCAAGATGTGCGATTGAAATTTGCCTGGTTTTGTCACTTAAGCCTTGTCTGTTGCTTTGGAGTTTTATGAAAGTTCAGTCTTATTTCTAACATGGTATCAATTGCAATCCCAGTGGTTGTTGCCATTGTCACCATTTTATGACCAAACAAGCCTTTGGCCTGTAAAGTTCAGCTGAAGTGTATTGCTTTCCATGTGCTTTCCTATTTGCCAATATGTCAAGTTCACTTTATTTTCCATTATAAATATGCATAAAGAAGTTTGTAATAGCGACATTTTAAATTAGGACGTGATGCGGAGCTTGAAAACTGGACTGAATTACTGTTGCGCGCTCTCGTCCAATTATCATCTTCCCTCTCGCCCTGCCTTTTCTTTCAGGCTTTGCCTTGATTCCTTATTGTATATCACATGAAGGACAAGTATAGAAGTAAATTTAAGCCCATTGTACTTTTAATTAGCTTAAGGAGCTGCGCTCATCATTGGTGGTATTGGAGCACTGTCACTTGAAAATTCCAGTTCTTAATGAAAAGGGAGTAAATTGTTTAATTTTCTTGCAGGGTACAATAAGCGTTGGTGTTGATGCCACGGATCTGTTTGACCGCTATGATGAAGAGTTTGAACAACCAGGCAGTGGATTTCCTCAGATAGAGATAAATAAAATGCACATATCGCAATCCATTGAGGTACGAAGCAATAGAAGGGACAGGTATCCCTCACATCGTGGATCCTCCTTGTATTAGTATATGTTTGAGAATATAGTTTCAAGATTTGTTATGAATGTTTGTGACAAAAAAATTGTTTTGAATCTTGATGATAACACTATCTTGGTAGTTCATTGTGCCAGCATGAAAATGGAGAACCAGAGCCAGCAGGGGAACCTTCTTATTGCTGGTCCTTCTGCCGACATCCAAAATTCTCAAGAAAATATTTGAGATTTGAGACTATCAGATCCTGACTGGTTTTGAAGAACCAAGCTATGATAATTCAGTAATTAAACTCCTGAGGCAGTACTGAACCTTACAGGCCATGAAAGTGCTAGGTCCAACTTGAATATGCCAAATAAATCAATCTTGGCTGGGGTGATGGATGAACTGTAGTTGCCCAGAGGATTGTAGCCATTGTACAATGATTCAATGGTATGCTAAGATTTTCAAATGTCCTTTCTTGGGCAATTCACCTGTCTCCTCCCTAGGCCATACTATTGATTTTGTGCATTAGAAATCTGGTTGTTTTCTTCATTGGACAATGCTTTTGGTATAATTCTGAGTTATTTAAAGTTGTCATTATTTCTTTTCAATGTTTGCATACATCAAGCTCTTATGGAGTTAGACATGTGGATTCTATACTGGTTAGTAGATGCGGGAACTGTTCTAGCACTGAAATGTACACTAAGATTGTACTCTGGTTTCTGGTGAATTGGCTTTTCATTTGGACTGGGTTCTGGGGAGGGACCATAATTAACTCTGCATTTGGTAGGACAACATAGTTGCTGTCATTCCTCCTACTCATCACTACCTGTAATTTTCCATTTGACTGTGAATAGCATTGCACTCACAAATTCCCACTTGAAAAAGATACACGACGATCTGGAAGCTTGGATCCTATTATGGGTTGGCATCTTCAGAAGGGACAAATAGAATGGAAAAGGAGGTAAAAAATATTCTCATTTTACCTGATGTTTTTCACCAAGGCTCCATTGACCACGACGGATACAGCTGTTTTGGCTGGGAGCCTCTCAACGCAGAATGGCAATGGTGGTGGTTCAATCAATGTTGCCTTAAGGCGGGTAACTTCTGCAAAAGGGTGGGGTGAGGTAAGGACTGAATCTTCACATTTTGCAATAAAATACAGTAACTTGCCATTAGTGGAATTTTTTTTCAATTATTTTTCAGAAAACTGTTGACTTTGAACTTGGGTTGTGCTTGAATGTAGAAAAGGTACATTGGATGGATAGTTGCAAATGATTGCTCCTTATTACATTCCATCATGCAAATAGAAAATTAGAAAAGTGTTAGTCAATTTGAAAAGTTTAATCCATCTACCATGTTAATGGGGAAGTGTTTGTTCCATTGGAAGAAAATGTATTTGGTGGCACTGTAAACTTCTAACATTCATTTGAAAAGCAGCAAATACTGAGAGGTTGTGGAAGGTTGCTTGGGTGATACTGAGGGAACTTGGTAGTTCACATGTAAGTGACATGCTTCAAAATTCCATTTTCATAAGTGAAAATACTTGCTCTGCTTGAGCTTTTTTGTGACCCTTAATTGGTAGTTTGGTTGTGTCACTTTCAGGTCACTAGTGATTTTAACACCACCAATGCCCACAACAGTGTACTGTTTTCAATTTACTTCTTTGTAACCATTATATTTATCCAGCCAATACATTTTTTTGACTTTTTGATTGCGGTGCAATATTCTCCAAGTGTTCTAGCTGCCAGCTGCCTCATTGAGTCCTTGATGTGGTAGCATCACATTGATCACGGTACAGAGTCATTGAGCAATATCTTGTTTTTTTTAAAGTTGCATGCAGTCATGCCCACAAATACATAGAAAGTGCCTCTGCTTTTAATAACTGGGAAAGGATTTTAAAAGTAAAACATTTATGGGTAGAAATTTGTGTTTTCCGACACTCAGCTGATAGCTGTGTGGATGAAAGTTTTACATCACAGTAATGAAATTCTTGGGTGGGGAAGGGAAGAAGTGCAACTCAGCATGGCAGCCAGTTGTGTCATACTACAAACAAAAAATGACATGAATGAGCAGTGAAACTTTCCACTTTGAAGGACTAACATTGTCCAGGAACACTCCCTGGTTTCCCTCACATAACACCCTAGGATTGTTTATGTTTGCCTAAATCAGCAGAACATTTAACACATCATCCTTCAATTGAGCTTGTATATTAAAGTCTTGAAGTTGAATGCGAACCCATAACTGCTAACTTAGAGGCAAGTGTCGCTAACTGGCAATGAATGTTCATACTGAAGGTGATTGAACTTTGATGTTGAAACGGTCCCATAAATTAGTGCGGGGTCTATAATGTTCCATTATATCTCAGATGCCTGCATTTTATGTTCAATAGTTGGAATTTGGAGCTGGAGATGTTCAAGGACCTTTACTTGGGATGAAAATATTTCGAAACCTCACCTCACAAAGGTAAATGATTTGAACAGGGCATATGGTTATATTATCAAGGAGCCATGATGGTTTTGTCATTGCTATTTTGTTCCACAGTTATTAGAAATGAAAATGGCCAGCTGTTTTTTGATGGTGGTGTGTTTTAGATTTCCATTATTCTTTGTGTGAAATTTTGCTTAAGATTTATGCCCTGTTGTTTTGGATGTGATTAGTAAGCTTGCAGATGACACAAAAATTGGTGGAGTTGTGGATAGTGAGGAAGGTTGTCAAAGGATTCAGCAGGATATAGACCAATTGGAAATATGGGCAGAGAAATGGCAGGTGGAGTTTAATCCAGTCAACTGTGAGGTGTCAAATACTAAAGGGCATAGGCTAAAGGTGACACTAAGATTGGAGGTATTGTGGACAGCGAGGAAGACTTTCAAAGCTTGCAGAGGGATCTGGACCAACTGGAAAAGTGGGCCAGAAAATGGCAGATGGAATTTAGACAAGTGTGAGGTGTTGCGTTTTGGAGGGACAAATCAAGGTAGGACATACACAGTAAACAGTAGGGCACTGAGGAGTGCAGAAGAACAAAGGGATCTGGGAGTTCAGATACATAAATCCCTGAAAGTGGCGTCACAGGTAGACAGGGTTGTAAAGAAGGCTTTTGGCATCCTGGCATTCATAAATCAAACTACTGAGTATAGGAGTTGGGATGTTATGGTGAGGTTGTATAAGACAATGGTGAGGCCAAATTTGGAGTTTTGTGTGCAGTTCTGGTCACCTAACTTATAGGAAGGATATCAGTAAGATTGAAAGAGTGCAGAGATTTATTAGAATGTTGCCAGGTCTTCAAGAGTTGAGGTACAGGGAAAGATTGAACAGGTTAGGAATTTATTCCTTGGAGCGCAGAAGAATAAGGGGAGATTTGATAGAGGTTTACAAAATTATGAGGGGTATAGACAGAGTAAATGCAAATAGGCTCTTTCCACCTAAATTAAGAGAGATGAGTATGAGAGTGCATGGCTTTAGGGTGAAAGGGAAAAGATTTAGGGGGAACTTCTCCACTCAGAGAGTGGTGGGAGTGTGGAATGACCTGCCATCTGACGTAGTAAATGCAGGCTCACTCTTAAGTTTCAAGAATAAATTGGATAGATACATGGATGGGAGAACTCTGGAGGGTTATGGACTGGGTGCAGGTCAATGGAACTAGCGGAATAAAGTTTTGGCACAGACTAAAAGGGCTGAATGGCCTGTTTTCTATGCTGTAGTGTTACGTGGTTCTACGTGTAGGCAGATGTGCAGTTTGCATTGGCATCGTGGTTGACACAGACATTGCGGGCCAAAGCTCCTGTTCCTGTGCTGTACTGTTCTATTTGTTCCCAATAGAGAAACCTGTTTCTCGTTGTCTACTCTATCAAATCATTTAATTGTTCTAAATATCTCAATCAGCCTTCAATTTCCTGAACTCAAGGTGAATTCAAGCTGGATTTATCTAACTTATTCTTTCATAATTAATCCCTTTTAAACCTCAAAATAATAATGGAGGGTTAGTGATTCACCTCTTCCAAGACGATTGTATCCTTCCTGAGGTTCAGTAGGATACAATGACCATTAAAGAACTACCTATGTGCCAAATACACTGGTGTATAAGCTCACAAACTAGCATTTTTAAGAGGTTGCTGTAGAGATGGTGGATGCATTAGTTTGAATTTAGAATATTCCTAGATTTTAGAATAGTAGATTGGCATGGACTGAGGAGTTGTTAACAGTCAAAATAAAACAAATGCATGAGTTATGCACAAAGTTTTTATACCTTAACTAGTTGATTATTGCAAGGATTAGAGCTTGGTCCTTGCTATTTACAATCTTAAGTTAATAACTTGGGGACTTGGTGTAATGTATCCAAGTTTATCAAAGCTGCAGAGCTAGATGGGTAGGTAAGCTGTAAGAAGGATGCAGAGTGTACACGAAGGATTATAAACATGTCACATTAGTGGATGAGACTATGGCACTTGGAATGTGATGTTGAGTAGTGTGATTATCCTCATTGCTAGGACAAGCAGAAGTATTTTAACAGTGACATTAAGAAATGTTAATTTTCAGAGCAGCTTGAGAGTTCTTGTCACAATGTTAACATGCAGTAACTAACTGGGAAGCAAGCAAATAGTATATTAGTCTGTGCTATAAAGGATTAAAATCAAAAAGGTATAGGAGTTTTGCTTCAATTAAGGGTCTTGAGACCATCCTTGAAATACTGTGTATGGTTTTGGTCTACTTAACTATGGAAGGATATTTGAGATCACATGCACTTTGGGCTAGCTGGATTGATTCCTGATACTGGATAATTGACATTTTGAGGAGGAATTGAGTGAAATAGACTTTCATTTCACAGTTTAGAAGAATCAGATATTATCTCATCAAAAAGTGTGAAATTCCCAAGGGTAGAAGCCAGGAGGATAGTTCCCCCGGCTGGGAAATCTAGGTGTCAGGGTCATAGTCTCAATACAATGTGTTGACCATTAGGACTGAGGTGAGAAATATCTTTGTTCAAAGGGATGTGTGTTTGGAATTCTCCACCCCAAAGTGATGATATTGCTTAACTGTTAGAGCATAAGAAATAGAAGCAAGAGTCAGCTAAGAGGCCCTTTGTCCTTTGAACCTGCTCTGTCATTCAATATGATCAAGACTAATCCTGTCTCTCAAGTATGTTCAAGGCAGATCAGCAGATTTTGTATATTAAGGAAATCGAGGGATATGAGGATGATGAGGGAAAATCAAGTTGAGGTTGAAGATCAGCCATGAACTTAAGGAGAAAAGGCTCAAATGAGTCAATGGTTTACTCCTGATGTTTTCATGATCATCATTCCAGTAGAGAGGTTTGAGAGACAAATGATCATTGCCTTTAGGATACTGAAGGGACTAGATAATGTAGACTGATTAGCTATTTTTAACTTTATCCAAAATCACGGCAGAAGAGAATAAGGCTAGTACTCAGTGGGATAAATTCAAAGTTAAACTGAATGAATCTTTAATCAGGACAGTAACACTCTGACAATCTGGTACGCTCAGGACTTTCCCGGTACCAGACTGACAGATTTTCTAGTTGGATTTGGCTGATCGGTGTTAATTGATGTTGATCACACCTGATGAATGGTTAATAACTTAAAGGAGTAGGAAAGTCAAAAAAGATGAGAATTTTATTTAAACACAAAATTGTCTTTGCCTACAAATGTTCTCTTCATTTTCCATGGTCCCACACAGTTTTATCACCACTCACTGCGCATTACAGTTTTCATCTCGTGGAATCCGACCTGGGCTGACGACGGTTCTAGCACGAAATCTAGATAAGAACACAATGGGTTACCTACAGTGGCGCTGGGGCACGCAGTCTGCCATGAATACAAGTATAGTGCGGGACACCAAAACCAGCCACATAACAATAGCGTTACAGGTAAGGTGGAAGTTATACATTTTTGAAATATAATGAGATCAAAAAAAAACTATACATCATATCAGAAACATTCTTCTATTGTTCACTTTGGTTCATAAACCTTTTCCCACTCTCCTGTCCCTCTCTGCTACTTGTGACTATTTTATGATAATTATGAATTAATACTGAGGTAGAGCTGTTTCCCCTCTCTGGCATCTGGTGTCAACATTCCAAAGGCAGTTACAAATGAGGTATAGAGTAAAGCTCCTCCTACACCATCCCAACATCAGAACAGTAACCGCAGTGTCAACGTCACATTTTTCTAATTCCAGCAACACCCAATTTTGACAGACTGAAATTGTCAACTTGTCCAATAAGAGGTGATTTTGTTTTGTGGGTTGCTTTCAAGTCTATTTTACTTTAGATATTTAAACCTTGCACAAAGAATGGACTTCTAGCAATGTGGCTTGGGTTTGAACCAATATCCCAGGAGGTGAAATGATTGCCTAACCAAGTTTACCACCATTTTCCACCTCGTTACTAAAAGTCTTTCAAGTTTAACAAAAACATATATTTTGTTTTGCAGCTTGGAATTCCTCATTCTTTTATGTTATTGAGCTATCAATACAAGTTCCAGGATGAAGATCAAACTAGGGTGAAGGGGACAATCAAGTAAGATTTTTTTTGTGATTTTTATATATGAGTTGCAACTTTCATTGTACAAGCAACAAAGCATACTAGTACACAACTGTAATAATATAAAATGCAGATACCTGGCATAAGTAAATGGGATTGAAAGTTAAATGATATGCCTATCATAATAAAAGGATATGTCTTTGGTCAAATATTTCTGGAAACAGATATTTAAGACAAGGATTCATGTAGCTTGTATATAGATTAACAGAGAGTCATGGCTACAGCCGGGAATCTAATCAAGAGTTTGGCTGATTAAAATATCAACTAATAGACTTAGAATATTTTTATATGCCAGAATTCAGAGATGCATAGCCAAGAAAGAAACCTACACTGAAGTAGCAATGTTTCACGGAGCCTGTTGTGGTTCTCTCTGCAGGACAGGATTCTTTGGCACTTTAGTTGAATACGGTGCTGAGAGGAAGATATCCAGACACAGCGTCTTAGGTGCAACTGTTAGCATTGGGATACCTCAGGGAGTGTCTCTCAAAATTAAGTATGTACTGAAAAAAAATGCATTGTTAATTTGTATTTAAAAAATTCTTTAAATTAAATGCTTTGTTTTAAGTTAAGAAGCTAGTTTGTTTAAAGTTTTCCACTTCACTGCCAGTAGAATTCCAAGCGCAAACTGCAGGAACAGCACCTCATTTTCTGTCTTGGAACCTTACAGCCTAACGGCATGAACATTGAATTCTCCCTCTTTAAGTAATATCCCCCCCACCAAGCCTCTTTTCTTTTCTTCCCTTTCCTTGCCTACCTCTCTTTTTGCTATCCTTACCTTTGGCCCATCCCCCGGTGGATCTGCTCTCCCCTCCTCCCCCACACCTGCCTATCACTATCTCTTACCTGTATCTGCCTATCACTGCCTTGTGCCCAGCCCACCTCCCCTCTTCTGTCCACCTATCACTGCTCTGCTTTTCCCTCCTATATATTGGGCTTCCCCTTTTCCTATATTCGGTCCTGAAGAAGGGTCCTGAACCAAAACATTGACCGCCTGCTTTTCTCTACAGATGCTGCCTGGCCTGCTGAGTTCCTCCAGTATCTTTTTTTACCTCCTTTATCCTTGAGTGAACCTACCATCTCCTTAGTTGTTCTCTTTTTCTTAATGCAAGTATAAAATACCATGAAATTCTCCTTGAGCCTGCTCATCAAGGACATTTAAATAGCCTTCCTAATCACGTGCTTGAGCACTTTCCTGCTATATTACAC
>JARFYF010000059.1:18597064-18611647 GCA_030265395.1 Rhina ancylostomus | reverse complement strand
TGATAATCCACTATCCGATTGATCAGAAATTTCAATGGTTCACTACCTGGCTCACAGGTGACACTTCCTGCAATGCTCTAACGTTCACTGGGGCCTAGGGCTCCTGTCTGTCCCAACACCCACTGGGATTCCTGTGCTCCCTTTAACTTTACTAAGTTCACTGGATATTTTACATTACCACGTAACATCCAGTAAAAAGTGAATTAGAAGTATAATTTTGTACTAATAGGAATTGGTAAATTGTTTTGTTATTGTCATATGTACTGAGGTACAGTGAAAAACTTTGTTTTGTGTGGCATCCATGCAGATCATTTCATTACATCAGTACACTGAAGTAGTGCAAGGGAAAACAATAACAGAATGCAGAGTAAAGTGTCACAGTTACAGAGTGCAGGCAGACAATAAGGTGCAAGGCCATAATGATGTAGATTGTGAGGTCAAGAGTCCATCTCTTCATGCTAGGAGACCATCCAGTGGGAGAGAAGCTGTAACATCCAATAGTCCGGAAAATTCAATCCAATACCTTGAGTATGCTGGATTATTGGAGTTTTACTAAATATCCTTTCTCAGAAAAGGAGACCTAAAAGGTCCACATTATACTCCAGGTGTGGTCTCTGTATAACTGTAGTGACACTTCCTTGTAGCTGTACTCAAGGTCTCTTGTAATGAAGCCCAATACACCATTTGCTGTCCTAACCCTTGTTCTACCTGCATGTTTGCTGTCAATGACTAGTGTGCAAAGACACCCAGATCCCTTTGGATGACATTTCCAATCTAACACCTTTTTGTTCTTCCTGCCAAAATGCATGACTTCACATTTTTACACAATATACTCCACTGGCCACGTATTTGTTCGTTCATTAAATCACCTTGAAGCCTCTTTGCTTTGTCACAACTCTCAATCCCACCCAGTTTCAAGTTGTCAAATTTTGAAATATAGCATTCATTTCCCTTATCTGGGACCTCGGCATTGTTCCCTGTGGTAGTCAACAAGTCACCACCAGCCACACCAAGAAAAGCGCATTTATTCTGTTTCCAGTCTGTTAATCAACTTTTCAATCCTTGTTAGCATATTGCTCCCAGTTCTGTGTGATTTAACTATTAATTGAAGTACCAGCTGTTTGAAGAAAAATGAAACAGAGGAATAAATTGAAAGTGAAATATCCGAGGGCTGCAATGTGTCCCGATGGAAGATGAGCTGTGATTGGGCATTGTTGGAACAGAGTAGGAGGCCAAAAACAGGTCACAATGGGAGTAGGATGGAGAATTCAAGTGACAGATGGCGTGAAACTCAAGTGTCACACTCAGACTAACGGGAGAGGAGTGGAAGCTCAGGGTCACCTTTGTGCACTGAACAGGGGTGTTACACAAAACAACCACCCGATGTACATTTAGTTTCACCGTTGTGGAGAAGATCACATTGTAAGCACCAAAGATAATATACTAAAGTAGTAGAAGTAATCCCCAAACCGGCAGTTAAACCATGCCCCAGCTCTGCACCCCACTATGCCTCATCTCCCTGGCCATACAACACTGAAATCTGCACAAACTCCTGTTCTCTTGTGCATTCCTGTTTGCCATACCTTCAATTCTCAAGGCTTCACACTTTTTGTCATTTCCTCCCTAAAACTTCACTGCCTCTCTAGTTCTCTTTAACTTGCTGCTCCAAACTTTCCTCTTTGACTAACTTATCTGTATTCATTTCCACCATAATAAAAAAGAAAATGCTATAAATATTCACCTAGTCAGGCAGCCTCCATAGAGAGAGAGGGGGGGGATAAAGAGTTAATGTATTAGGTTGCTTCCTCACATTAATATCTACAATGTGGCTCTGTTTAATTTTGTCTATTTACTTTTTCAGTAAAGTATGTTATTGATAAAAGCTGTTGCCCAATGAGTGGGGTCCACAATGAGTTGTTAGGTTCATTTAAAGCCTTGAGTGTAAATGTTTTAAAAACAATCTCAGCACATCTTATTAGCCCACATTCCTGTTGACAACTAGAGTTACTTATGGCTGACATCTGTGCCCTATGACTGGCTATTACCCATCTGAATGTATCAGAGAGACCCAGTCATATGGGCAAACTTTACTGAGCTTGAAGGGACAAATGATTTCAGAAACCATTTCATTTGGGAACAAAAGTTTAGTGAAAGATTCATAATATGTACAATGCCTTTTTATTATTTCCTGAAGATATCAAGGCTTTACTGCCTGCAGATTTGTAAACCCAGCTGACATTCAGGTGTTCATAACTGACCAGTCTTCATTTACAGACATCGACTATTGGACTGGGTGGTTTATAACTTAAATCCCACCCTCCTCCGTTGTCACCATGACGTCTTTTCAACAAGGTCACTGTATCTTAGTCAGCTGCAATAACTCCAGTTGACTTTATTTTAAATGTACTTCTCTGTGGCACCCAGGTGCTGAGGCCAGTTGTGCTTCCCCTTCTGCTGTCTGGCATAGAGCATCGGGAGAAGCTTGGATGGTATAAGAATGAGAACTTAGAGTCTCAGTGCTTTGGATCTTTCGTTCATGGTAATACAATAAATGAACAAAGTTGTTTCTCATTGGCTTAGAAATTCTGCCTTGTGATTTAACTTGTCACAAGGTCATTCTTGCTACACAGTTTACTTTACAAACCAATCTATTTTTGGGTCACCATTTCCTCTGATTTCATTCCGATCAACACTTCAGCTCCTGAGTGGGGAACTGCAAGATCTGAACTTGGCTTCTGCAACACAGCTGAGATTTGAAAATTTAGTAGAACGGGTGTTTCCAGCAAATGTTTCTGTTAAAAGAATAAAATGTTTTACTTTAAGGGCCAACTTTCACCCTTTTTCATTAGATAAGGTATTGAGGTATCCATAATAAAATGAGTGTACAAATGATGTTCCCTAGGATAATATGAACTGGTAACAGCCCCTCAAGATGCCTTTCCACTTAATAAATTGATGGCTGATCCGATTGTAACCTTAACTCTGCATTCCAACCCACCTGTGGTAACCTTTCACCCTCTTATGAATAATCTATCTAACTTGGCCTTAAAATATTCAAAGACTCTGCTTGCAGAGTTTAGAGTGAGTCATAGAGCACAGGCCCTTCATGCATCTATCCATACTAATCCCATTTATCAGCACTTGATCCCTAACCTTTAATGTTTTGGTGATTCAAATGTTTGACTAGATATTTATGAAGTGTTACAAGAGTTCCTACCTCCATCACACATTTAGGCTCTGCATTCCAGATTCCAACCACACTCTCTAGTTGAAACAGTTCTTTCTCATATCCTCTCTGAACCACTCGCTGCTTGCCCTTAAGTCTGTGCCCTTTAGTTTTAGAAGCTTCTGCTTTAGGGAAAGGTTTCCAATTATCTACGCCATCAATGCTCCTCATAGTTTTGTGTTCCCCCTCAGCCTCCTTCATTCCAAGGGAAATGTACACAGCCTGTACAGCCTCTCACCACGACTGAAACCCTTTATCCCAAGTAACTTACAGGTGAATCCTCTCTAGCTTTCTGCAGTGTAGCGACCAGAACTGTACACAGTACAAAACATCAGTTAAGTCACAACTGGAGTAATGGTATAATATCCCTGCTCTTGTGTTCTATGCCCAACTAAGGAAGGCAAGTTTCCCATATGCCACCTTCACCACCTTATCTACTGGTGCTGCACCTTCAGGGATCCTTGGACTTGTGCATCAAAGTCCCACTTTTCCTTGCTACTCCCTAGAGTCCTACCTTTCCTTTATGTGGCCTACTCTTATTAGTCCTACCAAAGTACATCACTTTACACTTGTCAGGATTAAATTCCACCTGCCATTGTACCAACTGATCAATATAATCATCCTGTGCCCTATAACTATCCTCTGATACCAGAGCTGGTAAATTCTAATGATGCTGAGATGCAGTTAAGACTTGTTACTTTATTTGTTTTGACACAAAGTAAAAACCATTGTACTTCAGGGAAAATGAGGTGAGTTTAGTGGAAGGGGTCTGGGATGTGGGGTTATGGGGAGAGTGACTGGGCTGAACAGCCGCCTACTACACGGTAAACTTCAATGGTATTAGAATTGTGTGATTGTCCTCATTTCTGGGTTTGTTTTTCTGTTAAACCTCTGCACCTGTACCAGAAGCACACAGATGGCATACTCGAGGCTCCGGACTTGACTAACACTACCAGGGGTGTCACGAGACTGCCAATGCTGGAATCTGGACCAACAATCTGCTGGAGGAACTGAGTGGGTTGAGCAGCATCTGAGGCGGGGGATAGGGACCCTGCAACAATCCTGCATCCTCCTCTTTACACTGGCCATCTTCCCTCTGCACTCTGTCCTGATGTAGGGTTTTGTCCCAAAATGTCAACAATTCCTTTCCCCTGCTGAGTTCCTCCGGCAGACTGTTACTACAATAGGTGTGCTGCATTGTTGGAGTTGCCAACTTTCTGGAAGAGTTTTTTTAAAAAGGAGGCTTTGACTGATGACTTGAATGTATTCGAGTTATCCCAGTGTCGAGGGAACACCCCCAAAAAGAAGGGAGGTGTGTACTGTGGTTGCATCTATGTGATTGAGCCTGAGTTTACCATGGGATTATTGAATTTATTCAGGCTCCATCAAGGCAAGCTATTATAGAAAAAGGACTTTGGACATCCTGAAGTGCTTCAAGTTAATGAAGTTAATGAAATGTGGCAGTGTTATGATTTGGGAAACATGTCAGTCAATCTGCTCGTCCAAAGATCCAAAAGTAATTAAAGAATCTGTGTTTGGAGAGGTTGATTGAGTGATGAGTATCAGTCAGATAACCAGGGAGTTCTGCTGTTCTTTGAAAAGTACTGTGGGAGTCTTTAAACCCTTGCCTCTCTGGTAGCTGTAATGTCTTATCTGATAGTGGATTGCTCCCTCAATGTGTGCTGGGGTGTCACCTTTGATACTTCTACTCAGGACTGGAGTAGAACTGAACCCCACCACTCCGGGAGTGTTTGCATGGAGCCACAGTTAATGCTGCTTAACAACGAAGAGAAAGTATTGCATTGAACTCGGAGCCGTGAGCCCAATGGATCTGCATTGTATTTGTGCTCCATGCAAGCTTCCTGTCACTCTGCAGGAGGAGATGGGATCTGGAAGGGCATGGAGTTGTTCCGTGACTGTGTTGTGTGACTGAGCTGGGAGTATTGGGTTGTTGACAAGTTTCAGCTGGCCAAGTTTTAATCCATTGAATACAAGCGGTGTCAGCATGATTTATAAGTTCCACCTGGCGTGGCTGCTGGTAAATATAACGCACCACATGAGTAAGTCAGCTATAAAGCTGCTGAGGCCCCACTCGCTCCGTAATAACCCCTCGCTCTCTCTGATTTTTGCAGATGATTTGATTCCATTCCGTCAGGATGGAAAGGCCGAGCATGCTAACCCAGGCCTCGGTGTTGCCTTTCTTCGACCCCAGTCATGCCCTCAACATTCTGCAAGGCATCAATGAGCTGCGAGTGGAGCGCAAGTTTTTTGACATGACCCTCTGGGTGGACGGCCAGGACTTCCCCTGTCACCGCACTGTGCTAGCGGCAGCCAGCCACTACTTCAAGGCCATGTTCGCTGGCCGGCTGAAGGAGAGCTACGCTGAGCGGGTGGAGCTGCACGGGGTGAAGGCTGATATCCTGGGCCTGCTGCTGGACTTCTCCTACACCGGCCAGGTGACCGTCACCCAGAGTAACGTGGAGCCTCTGGCCCGAGCTGCTGACCTCTTCCAGTTCCACTCAGTGAAGGAGGCATGCTGCGCCTACCTGGAGCGCCAGCTGGATGTGACCAACTGCCTGGAGATCCAGGAGTTCGCCGAGGCCTACGCGTGCAGGAGCCTGGCCGAGAGCGCCAAAAGCTTCATCCTGCGCCATATCATTGAGCTGTCGGAGGAGAAGGAGTTTGAGGCATTGCCTCAGCGCCGGCTGCTTGAGTACCTGTCCGACGACAGGCTGCACGTCGACAAGGAGGAGGTGGCCTACCAGCTGGCCCTGCGGTGGGTCAAGGCTGATCCCAAACGCCGGCTGCGCTTCTGGCCCGAACTCTTTGAGCACGTGCGCCTGCCCTTCATCCGCCGCTTCTACCTGCTGGCCTACGTAGAGAGCGACCCACTCGTCTACTACTCCCCATTCTGTCTCAAGCTCATCCACCAGGCCCGGGCCTTCCAGTCGTCTGAGTACGACCGGCACGACTACCCCTGCGAGAGGATGAGGGCTCGCCCCTCCACCGGCCTGGCCGAGATCCTGGTGGTGGTGGGCGGCTGTGACAAGGACTGTGACGAGCTGGTAACGGTGGACTGCTTCAACCCACAGACTGGCCAGTGGCGATACCTCGCTGAGTTCCCTGACCACCTGGCTGGTGGCTACAGCATCACTGCCTTCGGCAATGACATCTATGTAACTGGCAAGTATTTGGAGTTCGTGTCTGGCCCAGCGCTGTCTCACAGGGCCTCGTGGCTAGCATAGTGCTTTACTGCTCCTGCCATAGCAACAGCAGCAGGCTCATTCAACCCCCTCTGTCTGTTCATCTAAGTCAGGATGCCTGCACGTGGGCTTTGAGGGGCATATATTTTCCAATTCTGAGTAGATGACCATGGGCCAGAATTGTACCCAGTTCACAGAGATCACTGGGTCTGTACATCGACTTCAGATGGCATCCAATGCTAACTTGACAGCACCTGCACAAAATCTACTGTGTACAAGGTCAACAAGTAACTGAAGCAGGTATTTATCCAGAGACCTGCTTCAGCTTGCTGAAGGGCCTGCTCTAACCTTGACCACAATCAGAAAGTCTGAGGATTACCCAACACAGAGATCCTCTCCCACAGTCTCTAATTTCTGACTCTTCCAACCCCTCGACTGCTCGTGCACAGTAGAATATCCAGACCTCTCCATCAAATAGGTCAAGCTTCAGGTTGTGGATTGGGTCTACCTGACGTGTGTTGTAGCTGATTAACACTGCAATCCCAGCATTTGACCCACAGCCCTTGGCATCTCCAACCGACAAAAATGTAGCTCAAACAATCTAGCAGCACAGAAGATGATTGTTGTGCCTGTGATGTACCTTTCAAAGAGCCATAGACCCACTCCCGGGTTTCCAGGATTCATAGCATTTTGGAGGAATGAGATTTCCTTGATCTATTGAATGAAAAACCTTCCTTCATTTCACTCCAGAATGGCCTGGCTCTGGCTCTAGCTCTCACGTAAACAAAATCTCTGTTCATCTTTGTGGAGGGAATTGAGGGTACCTTCAGAGAGATAATTTAAGAAGAGATTTAATCAAGGTTTTTAAAACTTATGAAGGGTTTTGGTAGAGTAAGGAGAAACTGCTCTGCTGCTTGGGAGGAAACCAAAGGACATGGACTTGAGGAAATTGACACAAGAACCAGAGACTGAGATGATAACTTTATTATGAAGTGAGATATTCTGCTCCAGAATGTGTTGCCTTCAAACTGGGGGTAGTAGTGGGGGTGTTGAAGGATGGGGGTGGGGGCAGGGGATGGTGTGGAAGCAGATTTAGTAGTAACTTTCAAAACCAAATTGGGTAAATTCTTGAAGGCAGGGAGGCAGGGGGAAAAGGTTGCAGGCTGTGGGCTAAGAGCAGGTGAGTCGGTTAATTGGCTAGCTCTTTTGTTTTGGGCCCAATGGCCTCCAGTTGTGCTTGATCATGGTGTTTAATCCCCCATCCCCTGGGCAGTTAAATGGCTCCTTTGGTACTTTCCTAGACTCTCAGCCACCCAAATATGTAATATGCTAAAATCTAAACTGATCAATTGGGAGACAACTTCTGAAGTAGTCTTTAGCTTTTCAGTACAAGGTTCTTGATAGACTGTTCATATCTACGGCTGACCAGGATTCGTGAGTTCCAGTTCTGTCCACAATAGTCAGGCAGAACTTAATATACATTTTTAAGTGCACCATTTAACTGCACAGCCAACGTTACAGAGGTAGAGGAGTTCTGAGACAGAGCGTAATGTTGCTGGAAAATGCTGTCCTGTTATTTCTGTCCTTGTTGCATCAGTGCTCACTCCACATACAGATCGTGCCATTATGTTCAGGGCATGTGACTATCTTTACTCTGGGGAACACAATTTATTTTTAATCAGCAGCCAGCAATGAGGCATGAAGTAAACCATCCTTCCATAGACTCTCATGGCTGTGCTGGGAAATGGTTGGCTAGTGTGTGGGGTGATTTTTACTCCACCTCCCTGAACTTCTGTCTGCTGAAGGTCCATTGCCTGGTATGTCGTGTTTGCACTTGACCACCCAGGGCTGGGGAGGAATCTTTGGGTTAGGAGTCAAGTCCTGCTGGAGGAAATCGAATGAACAGTCAGAGAGATAGCTATGGTGGTGGAGTCCAAGCCTGCCAAAGCAGCACGGACCTAAAGCTACCCCCTGACCATACACCTCTGGGCCTGGGCTCTAAGTCCAGAATATACTGAAGATCTGTGCTGAGTTGACAGGTCTGGTCTCAACCAGAGTTCCTGCTGCTGATGGTTATTTGAACTTGGTGCCAACCATTCTGTGTTTCCAGAAATGATCAGGGAGATGAAGATCAAAGGAAGGTTCAGAAACCCCATTAAATGAAAGCAAGGGATGGAGTTCTGTAGAAGACACCCAAGATACTGGAGTCAGTTCACTGGGAGAAGGAGAATATCAAATGATTGAAGATGTTTTTAAATTTTTGATAACCAGTTTCTCTGGTTGGTGAGGTTATCAAACAGCCAGTGAGAGGAAACTCTCTTTACACGGAGGATTGCTCATGAGGCATTCATCCTTTAAGGGAATATGGGATAAATATTTGAAACAGAGAAAGATACAGGTCTTGATAGAACCGTGGGATAAGCTTTAGATTTTTGTTTAAAGCCATCCCAGGTACAATAACTGGAGTGGCCTCTTTGTGCTGCGAACCCATCAAGTTTGATTGTGATGTTTCCATGGTGATAGGTTTCCAGGCCCACGCTGAAAACTGGGTGGGGGAGGAAAAAAATACTCTTTAGTCCCTCTGGGCTATCCCAAAACATCTTGTACGCAGTAAGGTTCCCCCCACCTCCCCCCAAACGTAGTCACCATTGCAAAGAGGGAGTTGCTGTGGCCAATTTTTCACCAAACTCCCAAATAGAGCAATGTGATTTAACAAAAAATATTAGGCTCAGAGATGTTGGGTGATTGCCAGAACACTGAAGAGCTGATTTTATTTTCAAGAAAGTATCAGCTACCCAAGTTACCAACTTGCTCTAACATTTCATCCAAAAGGCAGTACCTCTGACATGTAGCACTGTCTCAGCACTACACTAGTATATCAGTTCTGAGCCTTCCTGAATGAGACTGGCAAATAGGGTCTGACTCCCACTGAGTGCTTTCTGTTGAACCACAGCTTATGCGTGGTTCTGGAATGGGAAGGAACAGTTGGTGACTGTTAGATCCTTATTGTGTCTAATTTTGGTTAATAGGTGGTTCTGATGGGACATCATTATACGAC
This sequence comes from Rhina ancylostomus, assembly GCA_030265395.1. Classification (NCBI taxonomy): domain Eukaryota; kingdom Metazoa; phylum Chordata; class Chondrichthyes; order Rhinopristiformes; family Rhinidae; genus Rhina; species Rhina ancylostomus. The sequence goes on along the minus strand of JARFYF010000059.1, from coordinate 18,602,160 downwards.
TGTGTATGGCGATACAATTCCAGTGTGAATGAATGGACTGAGGTTTCGCCCATGCTGCAGGCCCGTGAGTATCACAGCTCTGTTGTGCTCAAGGGACACATTTACATCCTCGCCCATAACAGCTTGGAACGCTACGATCACTCTGTCGACAGCTGGGAGGCCCTTCAGCCAATGCCGTTTCCCATGGACAACTGCTCAAGCACAGCCTGTCGGGGCAAGCTATACACCATTGGAACCCTTGCTGGCAAGGAATCGATGGCCATTCAGTGCTACGACCCTGAGACTGACTTGTGGAGTATGGTGACGTGTGGCTCATTGCCTCCGTGGTCGTTTGTGCCAAAGACAGTGACTCTCAATGGATTAATATACTTTGTCCAGTAAGTTTGAAATGACTTGTGCTGTAAGGTATGGAGTAAGGAGGTTGTCTGTAAGTAGGTGCCAGATACTATTGAGGGTGAAATTCCCATTCGTGTGTGAATATTGCCATCTATTTATGGGGAGTAATCTTCCTTGGCCGGGTGTAGGGTTCACATTTTATTTCTCCCCCCCAGTTTCCATGAATCTGCTTGCCCCACAGCCCACCCCCCCACCCCCAAATACTTCCATACCCCATCTCTCTCCACCACATATGTTTAGCTTCAGCAGATGCATGTTAATGTAACTAGATGGAATAAAGAAAAATTATCTCCCATTGATTCATTTCCAGCACCTCCTGGAATGTACTCCCCAATTCAAGATTCCTTATTTCAGCAAGAGGTACAGGTATGAGGGGCTGAATTGATGCCTTCTGCTCCAGGATTTTGAGGGTGGTGATGATGTGATCTAGCTCCAATGGCTACGTTTAATGGGTTTCTTGTGGGATTGAAGGCCAAGGCAATGGTCATTCACATCAACTTGTGATTATGATGTATGGTAAATACAACTTTCCCAGTATCCCTCCATGGAAGTGGGTGAAGTTTGCACATGGGGCTGCATCACTTGCATTGTTCCTGTGAGTTGTTCCATGATTTCCTTTCCCATCATCATCACCACCACCACCACCACCTGCCCATTTCCAACATCATCTGAGCCCAGAGTTTCCCCAAAGACAGTCTATGAGCCTTGTCCTGTGATTTAGGCCAAAACCAAGAAATACTCTTTTATATTCTCTTCTATTGATTAACTGGGTGTATTTCGATTGAATTAGCCTGGAGGTTGGGGAAGGGTTGTCCTGGGGATTAGTTCTTAATTACTGAGGAGAAAGAACTTGCATTTTTATTGTCTTTCATGAGTTTGGGATGTCCCAAAGCATTTTCAGCCAATGAAGTATGGTCACTGTTACAGTTGTTGAGTGTCTGGTAGTGACTTTTGGATATAGCTGGTCAGCAGCACAGTTTAATCTGTATTTCCCTTGTATTACAATCCCTAGGGTAATTGGTCAATGTGATGTGTTGAAGGGTGAGCTGTGAGGTTTATGGCTTTGGGATGTAAAATAGTGTTGTCTATTTAAGTCACTGGGGTGGATCCTGTGACTTAATTACTCTGTTTACCATGTTTCTATTGACCAGTCTGTATCAGGTCTACAAGTTGCTCCAACAATTAAGATTTTTACCCACAATCAAACAATTCTTGATTATTGTTATCTGGCTTCTTTTGTATATCATGAGCTTTGCCAGTTTCAGAGAATTATACAGCGCAGTAGGAGCTGTATAATTGCACATGTGCTAATTCTTTTGAAAGAGTTTTTTCTTTTGAAAAAAATATTCTCACTCACCCTGAACTTCAGCCTGCATAGTGTTTATCCAGTTCTCCTTTAAAGCTACCTTAATTCTGCTTCCACCACACCATCAAGTAGTGCCTTCCAGATAAAATTATTTGTCCTTAAATAAAAAGCATGTCTCTCCTCACTGCTAACCCTGAAGTAACACACCTGCCACTTCAACATAGTATGATGTAAACAAGTGGGTCTGAAAGGGACACAAGCAGCAAATGTCTGTAATATAATCACGTTGCTTACTGCATGAGTTCTGATTTAGATCAATTTTTTTGGCGGTCCATTTATCCCACCCCCAAGGTCTGCTCCAGCACTGGTACTGGCTATGAATATGCACAGGAGTATTGATGGGCTTTTGAATCATGGAAGGGAGTGTGTAACAGGGATGTGGGATTACATCTGAGCCTGATATCCACACACAGACTGGGGTGAGAGGTGCACCTGAAGGACCCCAGTGTTTACCCCTTGCCTCAAGATGACAGTACTGAGTCCAGTTGGCACCACTTTGGCAGATATTAAAATAGCCTGAAAGTGGAGCAGATCCTGCATCTATTAACTGAGTGGTGGGGACAGCTCCCAATTAGTGTCTCTTAAACTAACAGATAGGAGTTCTTAAAGTTATTCCTAATGTTTCAACACTCACAAGTTTAATTAATGACTTCAATACCAGCATTTATTATCATAGATGTGATAATGGCTATTGTGAATAATAATTGAAGCCAGTTTGTCATATCAGGGAATTGTGTCTGACTCTGATGTCTTGAGCTAATATTAATCCCTCAACTAGTATTACTAACTCTGTTTTAACAATCTCATTATTGTTTGTGGAAACTTCCTGTGAGCAATTAGCTGCCATATTTCATTTATGTCTATATTTTGCAACAATCAAAATCTATTAAGTGATATTCTTGAGGTTGTGGAAAATGCCAAATAATTGTAAGTGCTGGAGGGATAAGAAACGGGCAGTTTGTGTTGGAGAGTTTTTATTTGGGGTGTCTGTCTGTGGGTGCACATTCTGTTGGGAATTTTACTCTGGGCTGATGGTTCTTGATTTTATTGAAGACAGTCTATTCCTCTTTCTCTTCAGGGATGATTCTTCAGAGGTTGATGTCTATAACCCAACAAAGAATGAATGGGACAAGATCCCACCAATGAATCAGGTACAAATGGAACAGGCGAGAATGTACAGTGTTGGGACTGTTCATCTGGTGTGCACAATGATGTTGAATCTCTAGAGTCCGTCAAGCTTTTGCATTAGTTTAAGACCAAATGCATCTTGAGATCTGGGACTATAGTGGGAAGAAAAGAAATGTAGGAGGGTTCAAAAGGGGGGAAATGGGTGGGAAAGAGGAACTACTTGTAAGACTGGAGGAAGTTAGAAAACTGGGGCAGGACCATGGAGGGAATTTGAAAATGGGGATGTGAATTTTCAGTTTGTGGGGTATGAGGTAGTTAAGTTACAGAGATTCTCTGCAACAAATTTTGAGCAGTCTGTTACATTTCCCTGCACTGAGTATGCTCAGTCTTGTTTTTTGTCTTTTATCCCAGGTCCATGTTGGGGGAAGTGTGGCTGCTCTGGGAGGAAAGCTGGTCGTCTCCGGAGGCTATGATAACACCTTTGAATTATCTGATGTAATTGAGGCCTTTGACTTTCAGACTGGCTCCTGGAGCATTATGGGTCATCTTCCTCAACCTACCTTCTGGCACGGGTCTGTCAGCATCTTCCGGCAGTTCATGCCCACTGCCCGGGTTGCCTTCGAGGGCACTGTCAATGACAACCATAACAATGAAATAAACAGTCTAAATCTAGCCCGGTATCGAAGGCATCTTCACAATGAGAACCTCCGCCTTTTGCACTGACCAGATTGGAATGATGGCTAAGATCTGTACAGTGAAACCCGCTCTGAAGCTCTGTTCCCCTCTTCCAAAAGATTGCTATCCAATAGTGAACTGCCTTGTGTCAATTTAATGATCGTCTTCCCTAATTTCATTTAAAAGTTGTCCTTGTTGTCACAACCAGCAGTCACTGGTCCTACTGAATTTGGTTTTACCTTGGTTTGCTAATTTTGCCTGGGTCCTCTCTACCATTGGCTACTGGTTTGATTAGTCTCTAGGGTTTCACTACAAGTAGGGAGATGTAAGTTTTGTCTTCCTGGACTATTGCTTGTTATAAAGCATTGGTTAAGAAAGAAAACCTGTCTTTATGTAGCTCCAGATCATATCCAGTAGAAGCTTCACTTGCAATCAATTTACTTTTGAAGTTCCAGCAATGTAGAAAAATGAAATAACCATTCTGTGCACAGCAAAAACCATGAACAGGAATGTGGTTAATAATTAGTGATGATGTCTGAGGGAGGAAATATTAGGGTGATAGGACACTCAAGAACACCAAATAATATGGGATCTTTAATGTTTTAGGGAGATAGAATCTTGCTATAGTGCTCCATTGGAGAGATGGTGAGGGGATATGATGCCTTTTTTCTAATAAGAAATTGAGTCCAATCATCCAGATTGGACAAAAACAACCATGAAACCAGAGCTTGAGTAAGTCACAAACTTAGGGCTTCCTTTAGTGCTGATCTCCAGCCCAAATGTCTATAATGGTTAATGTTGTCATTAAACTCTGGGGCTGTTGTTGCTGGGCTGGCTGTGAGGGAGGAGCAAGAAAGTGGGACTACAGTATAACTCTGATAATCTACTATCTGATAGTTTGGCAAATGACTCAGTGAATGCTGATACCTGTGCCTCCTTTAATCACATTGGGGCCCTGGTTCCTGTGCTCCCTTTTTTGCTGAAAAATTTATTATTACAACAGCATAATCAGCACTTTTTTTGGGGCCCTGGTTCCCGTGCTCCCTTTTTTGCTGAAAAATTTATTATTACAACAGCATAATCAGCGCTTTTTTAAAAAAAAAGTGAATTAAATGTGTCTTGGAGTATTTGGAATAATATCCAATAATTCAGAAAATCTGCCAGTAGCAGCACCAGGGTGCCCGATTAATAGAACTCTACTGTAATTGGAATGCTCTAATGCTGGCATAGGAATTATGGGATGAATGGCCACTTACTGTACTTTGATTCTATGAATACAAAATGCAACAGGTGGTCTGTCTGTCACATGGCATTGCAGATTCTATTTAAAAATATGTCAGTTAGTGTGCAACACACTACCAAGGTGCTGGACCCTCCAGTGAAACTGAATGTTACAGCAAGGTTGTACTGTAGGTCGAAAACCAAAACTTGTGGTGTGGGGGTGGGTGGGTGAGTGAGACTGAATGTGGCCAAATCTTGATTACATTTGGGTTTGGCCTTGTACTGCAACTCCTATAAAGATTTTTGATAT
>JARFYF010000059.1:18583399-18594992 GCA_030265395.1 Rhina ancylostomus | reverse complement strand
AGTAAAATAAGTGCTAAATTAATGTGTGCACTTACCTAGAGCAGTGTCAGTTTTCACATTTACTCAATACGATGACCATTTTACCAACAGTATCCCACCACACTGAAATGAATGTTGGTTAGTCATTTAGTTGTTAGAAAAATTATTGCTACATCAACCATTGTGTACTCTATTTGAGTAATGCAATGGGGCTCTAGCAAATCCACACTGCAGCTTCTGTTGATTATTACTAAGGAAGGAAGTACTCCTGGTGCCATCCAGAAGATATTGAGGACAGCAACAGATTTAGTTTGTGACTCTCTAAGTATAAACCAAAATGAATTAGGACCTGGGGTTGTGAATTACCTGTAAAACGAAGTACAGAAGAGTTCCTCCATAATAGCTTTACCATTATTTAAGCATTTAATAATTCTCACTGAAACCTGAATGTTAACAGTACATATTCGGTTCCCTACACACATTCCAGACCTATTTTATCATTTGAATATTTATCTAAATTTAGGAAATTTACCTTGTATAGAAACTCCTAATGAATTTGCTCATGTTGCAAAGATCTAGAATTACGTTGTTAGTTTTTCCACACGTACTAAGTACTTTGTTCATGTTTAACTTGCTGCCACTTTGCAGTGTATTTACCTTAAAGTTCTGTTCTTCTGACAACTGCTTGGCTTGTAAATTACACATCTTGATCAAGTCATTAGCATAAGATTTATACTACATAACTACAACTCATTTCCTAATATTTACTGTATTTCTATTGTCATGCCAGCTTCCTGTACTGGTTTTTTTTCCTTGTAGTTCAAAGACAAGACTGGTAGGTGGCAGCAACATTTACTCAATGCTCAGGATTTCAGTTAGTCATCCTAAGTTAAAAGCATCAGGTGCTGTAGTTGCAATAACTTGTCTGTAACATTTATCGTTATGCACTTTCACAGGGCCACAAAAGAATTAGGAGGAATGGTAGCCCCTAAACTAAATTTCTGAAGGAGTTCCAAAACTTAACTACACAGGTCTTGCTGTTAATGGATGAGGCCAGGATTAATGGTCTTGAGTCTTGGGGAAGGGGAAAAACACAGGGAAGATAGTGATGGAGAGGACATGGTGACACTGGTTGTAGGTAACTATAATGAAGTTCATTAGTCAACTATTGTACAAACATTTTGCATAGGCATAAGTTACAAGAGTAGTACAAAAGATTAATGAATCTTTCTTAGTGCTGGTTTAAGGACCACATCCATCTTGAGTGCTTGGCTGATATTTATTCCCCCAACCAGCACTAAATCAGATCCAGTCATTCTTCCACTGGTTCTGGGATTTTGGCCACAAATTACTACTTTATTTCTCAATTTAAAACAGCAAAAAAAAACTTAAGAAGGTTGTACTAAAGTGCTTTATAATCCATATGAAAGATTTTAAAAATAATTCTTTTCAGTGACATTCATTATCAGGATGAATAATATGTTCAGCAAAGATAAACCAGGGACAGACCTTGCACTTTAACAATCAATAGTGGAGAATTCCCTTACTTTTGGATGGAGTGCATCTAAGTGATTATGGGTTGAAAGGAAATTTCTCACTGTTAATGAGTTAAGCTATTGAAAATGCAAAGATGGCAGTCAGCAAGTGCTTAGAAACAACTTTTATTTACATTCTTTATATATAAAAAGTCAACCTTAAGGTGATTCCTACCAGAGCAACAGTTCCTTATATCTCAACTATGGTAATCTCTTCTACACAAGTGTCTGTTCCACTGACTGTTGGCATCACATTCTCTTCTGGGTCGTAGTTCCTATTGTCTAAGAATTGTTGAACAGAAAGGTCTCTGGTTTCTGTGTTCTCACTGGTCAGTTCTTTTGCAGCTACGGGAGGAGGAGGAGCCTCAAGCAGGCAAGTCACCTGTGGAGCTGCATTTGCCTCGGCATCTCCCTCTTTCTCATTGGAAATAATAAGATTCCGGAGCCTTCGCTGACGGGGACTGTAGTTTTCCACTCGCCCATGTATGTCCATGTGTCTCCTCAGGTGAGCCTACATTCGGAAAAAATCAGTGCTCAGCAGCTGATCAAAAAAATCTACCCAGCATTTTGTGCAGTACCTTTAATGTAGCAGGATATCCTGAGATACTTCACAGGCAAACAAAGATCAAAGTTAAATCATCATGAGACATTAGGACAAACAACTAAAACCTTAGTAGGTAGGTTAAAAACGAGGTGACAGGTTAAAGTGGGTAGTTGGGCTTAGCAAAAGGAGAGTGCAGAGGAAATATGAGATAGCTGAGACTGGTGGAGGTTAGGCAAGGATGCTACACAAGGTTGTGAAAGAACTGAAATCAAAACAGAAAATGCTGGAACCACTCAACAGCCCAGTGGATCTTCAATCTGGGAATGGTAACTGTTTGTCTTTCCACAGATGCTGCCTGACCTGCTGAGTTTTAAGCATTTTTTATTATTTTAGATTTCCAGCATCTGCAATTTTGATTTTTCATTTACAAAGGAAGGGAACTGGTTGTTTGAATGTGTGGTAAGGGCCAAAGACACTGGTTTATCTTCACAACTGCTTAAAGGGCAAACAACTAGAATTTTGAGAGAGTCCTTCCTTTTAAGGGACTGCCAGTTATCCCACTTTATGGTGGCATTTTGTGCTTTTGATTTCAGATCAGACATCCCTCAGATGTTCTGGAACATGAAGTACCCTGTCTACTGCTGCTTGGGTCACTTCCCAATGAGGAGTTAAGCAAGTTCTGAAGTTAAATGAGTGTTAGTTATAATCAAATATAAGGAACCAATGTATGGCTTATGCTCCACATGAATCTCTCCAGTTCCTCTCAGCTTATCACCTTCTGCTTTCTCCCTCATGATTTTAGCTAGCTTCACATTAAATGAACTTCATTCAGCACAGCTACTCCATTCAGGCTACTAAATGTAGCTGTTGAGAGTTTCACATGATTGGCAGTGCTTGGCTCTTCCCTAGCTAACCATATGATCATAATGCTGGAGTGAATAAAACAGGATTATTTGAACAACTCTACTGATGTAAAACTCTGCAGCAGTCAGTGGAGAACTCACCTGTCGAGTGAATTTATAGCCACATTCACTGCACTCAAATTTTCTCACCCCTTTGTGCCTTCCGACATGAACGCGCAACTGATCAATGGCTGGAGCAAAGGAACAGAACATTAGTTAAACTGACTATCAACATTGACCCACTGCTTGTGTCCAGTAAGATCAAATTTCCCATCGGTAGAATTCCCCAAAGTGTTTTTCCCTCCTTTCTGGAAGTGTGTGGATATGGTTGACAGTGCTCTATAGGTGCCATACACCCTCCTGTACCTGATCATGCTTGGATGCAAGAGGACATTCAATCACAAGGTAGTTGATTGAGGGACTTTGAAATCTACTTTTCCTCTAGTATTTCTGGATTGGGAGTTCTTATCCTGCTACTAATTTTGTTTCCCTTTTTTATCCTTGACCTTTTGGTTATTGAACCAAGAGCAGTGCACCAAAGGCTGCCATTCTGAAGTGACAAATTTCAGAGCTAGTGAGGGGAGTCCAAGTGGGCAACAACACCGGTAAATGGTTAGGTTGGGATGGGGAAGGAGGAGTAAAACCTGAAGTAGTTGCCCCGTTTGGTGTTAATGCCAGTCACTGTATTTGAGGTGTTCGTATTGATGGGGGTGAAAAGTCAGAACAAGACCAGGGCTTCTTCAAAAGAGGAGAAAGCTTAATTACTGCACGATCAACTTTACCTTTAAAGGTCTTCCCACAGATGTTGCAGTCATGTGGCCGACCTTCCTGGTGCTTGCTGGCCATGTGACGATGGAGAGGACCCCTCTCTGTAAATCTTCGGCTACAGATTTCACAACCAAACGGCCGTTCACCTGTGTGAGTCCTGTTATGTTTATCCAGACTCGCTGGTGCAAATAAGAGACAGTTGGAAAGCCCAGATCTTAGTAAGCTACAAAATGTGTCTATTATAGAGTGAAGGCTGAAATTTAAAAACTGCTATCAGTTGCTGTCTCCAACATCACACACCACTTCTTGACCAATCTTGGTCTTCCTTTAATACTCAGATTAAACTTACTTACCGAACTTGTATTTTGGCAAAACCCTACTGTCTGAAAAACAGTAAATAAAGCCATTTTCTTATTCATACTTGGGACAAGGATGGCATTGGTAAGGAAAGCATCCATTGTCTGCCCTTAATTGCAAGTGGACATTTACCCAATGCTACTAGGGAGCAGAAAGAACTGATTACATTGCTATAGGAGTTGTGTATCCCACCAACAAGGACATTAAGTAATCAGCTATCTTTAAAACCCTTTGACCATCTTTAGTGGCATTGGCCATTATTCAGCTATCACAGGCCCATCACAGTCTGGGCTCCAGCAGTGATCACTGGGTAACTGGAGAGAGCAGAAGCACCAGCTGAACAATCCAGCATTATTGTTTAACTGATGCGCTCAACAGGCAAGGAGCCCAGCCAATACAAAAGATCTTGGAGTGACAGGTCTATAATTACCTTAGTGCTACACTAGTACTGAATCTGCCAAATCTACATAGGAACAGTATTGTGTGGGTTCCTTCATTAAAGAGATGTAAACATACAGAATCCAAGTAAGGCTCCACATAGGAGGTACTCACCTTGGATCCTGAAAGTTTTTCCACACAAGTGACATTGGAATGGTTTCTCGCCTGTGTGTGTCCGCAAATGGACATTCAAATTGCCCTTCTGGGTGAACCCACGGTTGCAGAATTCACAAATATATGGCCGCTCGTTCCTATAACAGTGGTGCAAAAATAAAGTGAATGTTATGTCTCTCCATCATTCCCTCTCCAATTGGAACCAACATTAAAACTTTATTTGGCTTTCAGCATAGTTGGAGGTTTAGGAAAGAGATAAATGGCTGCCATCCACAATGTCGAGCTGCAGAGAGCAATTATGTAAATAATTCTCAGCTACAAAATATAGCAACCAATATTTTTTTTTGACTGTCACTTCCTTCCTAACAACAATGACCATACTTTAAAACAGCCATTAGATGCAAAACATTTTTGAAATATTCTAAGGTTTGTGAAACAGGCAAAGTTTTTTTACTTTAAGGAAAGATTGGTTGCTATATTTTATAGCTGAGATGTATTTAAATAATTGCTCTGTGCAGCTCAAGGTTATGGATAGCAACTATTTATCTCTTTTCTAAACCTCAATAAATAAGAGACAAGGATGTGCAACAGGAAAAGTGGGAAACAAACTTTAAGAAATGAAGGAGCCATGGACTTCATTTCTGCCACTGACAGTTCAGAATTATGTAGTCATTGTACCTGTGCCTGCTCCCTCTGAAAGAGCTATCCAATTAGTCCCACTCCCTCTTTCTTCAGACGTCTGCAAATTTCATCTCAGCAGGCATTCATCTAAAGCCACTGCTTCCATCACTTTCAGGTAGTGCATCCCAGACCCACTGCATTAAGACTGCACGTCTCCCTTCTGATTCTTTTGGGAATTTACCTTTAATTTGAGATGCATTGAAAAATTAATGTTTTGAAATTGCAATGAAATTCTGACAATTCTGGAGTAGTTGTGTCAGAGTTTGTAATTACGATCTGAGCCAATGACATTTTGCTGCTCATCTCCTTTTCACCATACCACAAATTGCCCAAACAGGAACCAGAAACAAATCACTCGCTATTGCTAAATACTTCAAAAGAACACTATTTACTGTTGAAAATATACAAGGAGCTGGAGCATTTGAATCAGCCTGGCAGTTGATTTTTCTGATGCCTTATCCATTATTCTCTCAAATCATGAGCAGCAGAGGTGCTGATAATGTGGCTGTAATGGAGCAGACCATACCTGCTCCCTAGAGCTGTGGGTGGAATAGTTTTAGACTAACTGCCAGCTATGGCACCTGGGGGTGGGAGTTAGTGGACAGAGAGCAATTTGGGGAACAGATAAGCATAACTAGGTGAACAAAGCAGGTGTGAATCTTTTGATTTAAAAAAAAATCAGTAGAATTCAGTCATAGGCACATTAATTTACACAAGCCTGGTTTTTGAATACCTAGCAACAATTTTAACTTAGTACAAAAGGGATTTCAAATAGAAAGGCTTTTGTTAATTCAAATCCCTCTGATCACCATCTAGTTGCAACTAAATTTTGAGCCAGGATTGCCCCAGCCCATCCAAGATCTCTATGTTCTTTGTAAATGGCACATACTTCTCTATAAACACATCCTCTTTCAAAGATAATGATTTTACAGGAATTGTACAGTATTTTCTTTTCCAGTGTTTTATTCTATGTCAGATCGACAGTTAAAGTCAAATCATTAGTTTGGACCATTTGTAGATTTCAACATTTGATTTTCCCAGCTCCCAATATTTTAAGATGTTACCAAAATGAAATGGTGTGCTAAACTCACCCATGTATATCCCCTCATGTGTTTGTGGCTGCTGTGCACATACTGTACCTGTGCTTGGATTTTATGTGCATCTGCAAGCCGTGGCGCGTAGAAGCTCTGTGACCACACTCCTCGCACACAAACAGCTTCTCTCCCTGATGCTTGGACAATTCGTGCTGATGCAAGTCATTGCGGGAGAGGAAACATTTGGAACAAGTGGGGCACTAAAAATCAAGACACATTAGTTATTTAACAATTTACCTTTGCATTATCAAGGAGGAAGTGACTCACATTGGGTTACTGTTTCAGAGGCACCAAGTGCAAGCTAAAGAATTACACAGGATCAGAGATTCACAGGCACCCAGTGGCAGACAAGGACAAGTGAGATCATACACCAAGCACCTGGAAACATTTTCAACTATCCCAATTATACCCACTGCTGAACTCATCCTTTGTCCATTTACAGACTCCAAGGGTTGGGACATTAATACCTCTCTCATCCTTCTTGGCTGCAATATGCTAAAGCAACATAAACCAAAGATTAAACCTGGCTGGTGATGCATATATACAGACTAAGCCATTGATATTCTCTGCTAATCCTTTAAGATATTTTATGCCTCTCCTATTTGGGGTCCCCTCCATTTAGAACCATCTCATTTCACAATCCCAAACCCACCTCTAGTGCTTTATGGCTGCAGTGTGTGATAGAAACTTCCTTATCAGCACCTCTCAAGTTCCACAACACCACTATCTAAAAGTCATTTGGGCAGCAAGTGAATCGGAAATAGGTGTCAGCTCCAGGTTTCTCCCAAAGTTGCAAATCATCTGATTGAAATTGGTCCTTTGTGGTCATTGGGTCAAAATTCTGGAAGTCCCTACCTCAGTACAGAAGCACCTTTACCACATAAAGTGTGGTGGTTCAAGGCAGCCCCTCATCACCCTTGCAAGAGCAATTGGGTAAGCAAGAAATGTTAGCTTTCCCAGCAATATTTGCAACTCCAGAATTTGGTTTTAAAAAAATCTTAACAAAAGACGTGGCCTTTAGCCACTGCCTTTTTCCAACAGCTCTGCCAGTGTAAAATGCAAGATCTGGAGCCATTTATAAATAAAATTATTGGAGCAACGATACAGCCTTGCTGTACTGAGACTGGGCCAGCTTTTGATCCTCTGGTTGTCATCCCACTTTGTATGCCATAGCAGGGAGAATGAGAAGGATTCTCTATAAGTCCCTCTTGACTAACAGCCAAAGGCTTTTGCAAAGTCAAAACATAAGCCAATGTATAGTGTCTGAATCTGCTCCCTTTGTTTTTCTTGAAGTTGTCAGATGGTGAAGATGTTCCACTTACATGGACAGAATCCACAAAGCAATGCAGGGAGCAATTCCTTGGCTAATAGCAGGTGATCGTTGAGTAGGACCTTGCAATTACTTTCCCTGTGGCTGACCTTTCTGTAGTTACCACAATCAGATTTTCCTCTTTTCTTGGTCACAATTATGATGTCCCCAACATTCCCGTGTAGGAGAAGAGGCTGTGATTTTGTCCGAAGTTGCTCTCCACTAATTTTGAAACTTCAGCAGGATACCATTTGTTCCCAAAACCTTGTTTTTCCAGATGATTTGTGGACTTTCCAGCTTCTTGTTGGTCTGGGGTGGTGGTGATTCTGAACTGGACAGTAATGCTGTGGGAGCGAGTCAAGGACACTCAGAAGGACAGAGATTCAATTAAGACTTCAAAGTGCTCCTTCCAACAGGAGCCAATGACCTCTTTCATTGATTAAACCCTGACCCATTAATGGATCTCTGTAAATTACTCCATTTCAGTTATTGAGCTGCTGTTCATAGACAATGCTTGTGCATGTACACTTTGAGGCAATGCTCTGAGCCATTGACTCAATGAAGCACAAGAGGGAATGGACTTTACATTAAACTTATGTAAAAAAAAGTCCTCTACCAATCAGCCTTCAATGCACAACACTGACCCCCAACAATAAATGTTCATGACAAAACACTTCTCAGCTAACCAAAGGTCAAGATCCCTAACCAGGCACAAAGCCCCCGGTCTACCAGGTGGTAATGATCCCTGCCATTCCCTGCACTTCAGAGATACTGACCACTTACAGAAGGCATCTAAAAGCAGAGAACAATACTAACACAAAAATCCTCCACTGGCATAGTAAATCCTCCACTTGGCCTCTCCCAGGCCAAGTCCCCACCATCAGCGTGCTCCAATAGGAGGAGTGGGCGGCTACTTCATTCACATGCCTGACATCATACTCCAAAAACAGGAACTGTGTCACAGATGAAGACTCTGAAATGTTCTCAAAGTTTCCTTGGAAAAAAAGCAATGTCCTTGTCAATTTGTGTAATCTCTAGTCCATGACTGCTCACAATATGGTGGTACAGTCGAGCAGCTAGTAGAGCTGCTGCCTCACAACTTCAATCCAGAGCACCAGTGCTTTCCGTGTGGAGTTTGCATTGCTGTGTGGATTTTCTCCAAGTGCTCTGGTTTACTCGCACGTCACATAGTCATCCAGTTGGGTAGGTTAATTGGCCTTGTAAACTGCCTCTAATGTGTAGATGAGGGGCAGAATCTATGGAGAATTAGGGGACTGTGGGGAGAATGAAATGGTATAGTGTAAATGGATGCTTGATGATCAGCTGGGACTTAGTGGGCAGCAGGGCATGTTTCCATCCTGTATGACTCTATGAAGAAGGAGCATCTAAGACTGCACTGTGAATCTTGTAAGGGACACACAGAAGAGCAGCAGAAGTGGCAGAAGGTTCATAAACAACTCATACACTACACAGCTACTTGGTCATGCACTTCCTACACCACCTGTGGCTGAGTTTGCAAGGCCACCTGAGAGTCCACTAATTTGGAGTAGAATCAAATCACCCTTTACTGAGGGACAGAACAAGAAACAGTAAACTTCTTCATAGTACTGCTCATTCCTATCCCACACCATTTACATCTTACCATTTTATCCATCCCTTTTTCATTGTCATGTCCCTTCTAAGCTCTTCAGCTGGTGATTCGTCTCATGGGTATCTAATGATGAAGCTATTCCTGGTTTGTCTGAATTAATATCACTAGAACCCTGTACGTGGGGTTCTCTGACGCTGCACTAATGAAATATAATATTAAACTTACATTTGTTACTCACCGGGAATGGTTTTGGTGCTCCATGAGATTTGATCATATGACTCTGCATATCTTTCTTCTGCATGAACTGCTGAGGGCATGAGGGGCACTGAAAGGATTAAAAACACACAGAACATCAGAAATGCAAAGAGATGTGTTACCAGTAATAAAAGCATGTTTGGCAGTATAGGATGGTGGTCTCTCTCTGCACATCACTGTTCTACAACACAAGAATAGTCATTTGTAGCGCAGTGATCCTTTTACCACATCTACACCTCAAGAGTGTGTGGTTCCTTCAGTAAGCATATTGTAATATTCATGGGCTTCTATTTATTCAGTATGCTCTTTGGACTTTCCATTACCTTTCAGTAAATAATGTAAAATTTTACAAAACTGCTTAGGTTTCTGCTACAGTATTATGGTCAACTTTGGTCACTAAGGACACCAAAGCTTTGAAAGGAATGTCGACCCAATTTACTGGAAAGGTAACAGGGATAATGAATTTTGAAGTTGGCTTCCTCCTTAGACCAGAGAAGTGTTAATTTGCTTTGGGGTGGGGGGTGGGGGGTGGAAACAGAAATGGATTCAGAAAGAAAAGAAGAGAACCAAAGATGCAAATGAAAAGCAAATGAATAGTAACCAGGTTTTGGAGGCAGAGGAAACCATGGTTGGAAAAAGATAAAACTAAAGGATTTTGCCAGTGTTTAATGGTATACATTTCAGTACAAAGGAGTCCAAACAGAAATGGTCACAATGTGGTCCCTTCTACAATGGTGAAACAAAATAAAGATCGGTGACTGCTTTGCAGAGCACCTGGATTCAGTCCACAGGAGCACCAATGTGATTCCAATTTAATTCTCCACTCCACACTGACCTGTTTGTTGTCTCTTGCACTATATTAATGAGGAGCAATGCAAACTTGCTAAACACCTCAACAACTGCCTGGGTACACTACAGTCTTCCAAACGCAACTTCAAATTCTCTAACTATAGGTAACTTGCTCTTTCTTTCTGCATCAGAAATGGTAATTTCTGCCAGTCATCCATTTGTGACTTTCTCTCAGTTTTTTCACTCTCCATCTGTAGAGCCTGACCTGCTGGGCATGTCCCACAACCCTACTAACAGCAACAAACAAAACAAAGCAACACAAATCTGTCTCCTCCAACCACAGGTATATTCCTTTTGTTCATTGTATACCTCCCCAACTTTCCCTGCAGCTTTAACTTGTTTTCACTCTTTTACAATTCCCATTGCCTTGGGTATGAAATGTTAATTCTTTTCCTCTTCATAGATGCTGCCCGTCCTGTTGAGCGTTTCCAGAATTTTCTGTTTTTATTCCCAATTTTCAGTGTCTGCAGTTTTTTTGTATTTTTCATGTGGCACACCAATCTATAATGAAAAAACTTATAGGATTGAAGGAAAAGTAACAATTTTGATTAAATTTGTTTTGGTGAAAGGAAGCAAAGGATAATGGTTGACCTAGGTTTTGGGGGCTAGAAGACTATCTGCAGTCTGCTTCCAAGGATCAGTCCCATGTCTTTTACTTTTGTAGCATACATCAAATGATTTAGAATTAAATTTATTTCCACACACCCCTCCTCGTCTAACCCCCAGCATCCCAGGTCTAATTGTAGTTCCAGCTGCTAACTCATCTGAGATCAGTTAACTCAGTCCAAATCAGACAGCTTGCAAATAATGAGGGCTGCCAGACCTACCTTAAAGGGCATCTCACCTGTGTGAGATACCAAGTGGTTCCTTAGCTCAATCCTTCCTTTAAACGTTTGGTTACACTCAGGGCAAGTATAAACCTGCAGGAGAGTAAAGTATTTAAAATTACTATCAGAACTATACCTGTATAAAGAAAAGCTGCTCAAGAGGCCAGTTTCCACATTGCTCTCAAGTATTTGCATACCTATTAACAGAATAAAACATCCCCCATAAGCACTTTACACGGGACAGAATGGACATGAGTGAGCTTGCAGATGATAGAAGGTACAGTCACAAGCAGAAGTTTTGGAGGTTTCTAAAAAGTGGGGAAAAAAATACCAACGCAGATGAAGCTTAC
>JARFYF010000059.1:18512988-18523340 GCA_030265395.1 Rhina ancylostomus | reverse complement strand
GATACAACCCAGCCTGCTAAATGTCTCCAGCTTTTCCTAATTTTATAGGGGAAAAAAATGGATTTCAGCTTGTCCCCAAGTGCCTTACTGCCAATGAAGTACCTTTGAGATTTAGTCACTGTTGTGATGTAGGAAATGTGACCACAAATCTGTAAATGGCAACTTTACAAAAGCAGCAATGTGTTAACAACCTGTTAATCTGTTTTTAGTGATGGTAGTTGACAAATATTGTCCAAGGCTCCAGGGAGAATGCCCCTTATATACTAGGATGCCCTGGGATTTTTTTTAATCATCTGAGAGGGCAAAAGGTTCATCAGCCTATCCAAAAGATGTCATGTTTGGCAATGTAACTATCTTTGTACCCTGATGAAGTGTAGATTACATGTTCAAGTCTCTGGAGGAGAACCACAATATTTTCAGAAGCAAGACAGCAATGTTCCAAACTGGGGTGGTCCCGTATTACCACACTAGACAAAACATTGCCATATGCTTGCTTTCATATGATAAGAACAGCCCCAGTCCAACTCAGCTCCTCACAGTGGATATGTTAAACATCACCTTGTACCTCAAACAACTCACCAATCAAGGCATAAGACTCAGAAAGAAATGGGAGCTCTCACCTGTGGTCATCAGTTTCATCCAGCCTCATCTCTGATCCTCGATCTTCTGAATCATCCAGGTTACAGCACTCGTGGCCCTCCTCCCTACCCCACAGCGACCCCCTCCCCCACCTCACACTGACCGCCCTCCGTATTCTTCCCACCAATGGAATGTCCCGAATATCCGTCGGTACGGACTATCGAGGGCTGATCAGTGGTGACTGGAGAAGCTTGCAGGGACAAAATGAACATCAGGTTGGCAAGAGAAGCAACACAGTGACTAAAAAAGACACAGCCAGTCAGTCACCTGTGCGGGATTGCATTTCATGAGAAAGGGTTCCAGCTGCCCTGTGCTATGCCTATATTGCTGGCCCAGCTCCTGGCCTCTCTAATCTTCATGGTGATGCTCACAATCTAACTGTAATTTTCAACCAGAAACAATAATTCAACATTACTTTGGAAATTTAAAAAGAAACAAATCCTGAAACAAACACGCCCTAGTCCAATCGCAAACATGTATTTTTTTTAATCCCACTGCGTTTAGATTTTTGCAATGTCAAATCTAAAATTAAAAATTGACAAGAGGATCAGATCACCTTGTAAATGTCACCGAGGGTTAAAACCTAAAAGATGCACACTAGGACTTCTCAACAACAAAAGCTTGTTTTGTTTTTTTGGGAGGTGGGGGTGGCATGGGGTGGAGGTATTTGGTGGCGGATGGGCTGTCAAGGCGTGTTTTAATTGGTTAGTGCTGGATTTAAGTCCACTATTAGATCAGAAAGTCTTTTGTTTATTGTCATGGGGATTGCATGCCTGTGCTATCTTGGCTTTGTGAGCTTTATTTGCCTTGCATTCCGATCCCTCTAAATGTAGCCTGGCTATTATTGTGCAGCTGTTCGACAATGGGACTGGTGTAATTGATGCTTCCTCTTAGTTACAGAGAACTGAGTGGGTGACTGCAGCTCATTAGCATGACTTAATTGTCCACTGAGATTTGTCAATTCATCTGGGCCCGAAGTGAGGGTCAAGTATTACCTCTGGGTCTCTCGAGAGGTACTGACTGTTAAACAGCCATCCCTTTCTGTTCCTCACATCACTGAAAATGCTACATAATAGGGGATACGTTGAAGTGCAAAATATGAATTCCACCTGATTCCATGGGATTCCTAAACAGCGAGTTAGGTTACACAGTGTGTTAGATGGCTAGTCACTGCTGGCAGGTGGGTGATGGAATTAGAGACATCTCTGAACCTCTCCATGTCTGATCCTACCAGCCAGGGTCACTAAATCAGAATGAGGAACCATGGTTTCTCTTCTCAAACCCCTTATAGCCCCTCTTATCCCTCTCACTTATTTATCCCATCATCCACATCACCTCCTCTCCCTTAACTAGTGCTCCATCAATCAGGCTGGCAATTTCATGGTCAGTGAGTTACGAAGAATCTTCCCTGGTTCAGCACTACATTATTAGAGGTCTTTCGGTTGAAACTGAGATGTGGTCTGCTTTTCAAGTGAAGGAAAAGGTCACATGATCACAAAGAAGAGCATGGAGTGCACCCTGTTTTTAAATCAACATGAATGAACCAATGATATATTGTTATTTATTAACACATTGCTGTTTGTAAGACCTTCCTGAGATGAAATTAACAGCAACTTTATAGCCAATTTATGAAGTGTCAATTAAATATTTAGCAATGTCACAAGATTTATTACAGATGCTGCATAAAGTTCCCAATTCTTTTTATTAGAGCCACATAGATATTTTATTAATTCCTTCACAGGATATGGACATCATTAGTAATGTTTATTCTCTTTCTGTCACTGCCCCTAAACTGAGGAGGCAGCTAAGGGTCAACCATATTGGCAGTCTAGAGCTACATATAAGGTAAGGATGGCAGATTTCCTTCCGTGAATGACATTAATGAATCAGTAGGTTTTTTAAGACAATCTGATAGTTTCAAGAAGCTAGCCTTCATTTGTAAATTTCAAGTTTATTTAATTACCTGAAATTTAAATTCCCCAATCAAACTTATGCCTGTCGACCAGTGGTCCAGAATTCTTTGCTACTGCACCGTAACCGTGAGCTGTACATTTACAAGCCAAATTCATTCTATTTGAAATGGAATTGGCTGTCTTTCATTATATTATGCTCAAGGTTCTTACCCACAGAGAGGGCAGGAGAGGCGTCCTTCTGTAGCCCTACCCCGCAGACAGGTGGCACAGAAGGTATGGTAGCAGTCCAGTAGGCAAGGATGTTCATACTGTTCATAGCAGAGATGACAGACCAGGGGGTGGCAATTTGCATTGTCCAAATCGTACAGATTATCCAAGGGGGAGAATATTCCACCAGACATCTGAAAAAACAAAGAAACTTCCAGGAAGTCCTTTTTATGTATAAGAAATAGAAATAGTCAGCTATCCTGCCCTGTTTCATACTCAGACTGTTCTGTAACCCTCTGCTCCAGATGGCTCAGCACCATAGCACTGGACTCTTTACAGCGCAGTGGAGGCACCAACTCTTTCATGAACTTTGGATCAAAAGTCAGCAATTTCTGTCTTTTACCTTGCTGAAGAATCTAGACCATGGGTGTTGGCAGAATAGTTTACCATGGGAGTTGAGGGAAAGTAAGAGGTGGGAAGCAGTCAGATACAGCTTTTGCTCTATTACTACTCAATACTTTCCAGCAGGGACATGTAGGTTGTGAATGGAGCAAGAGCCTTGACACAGCCCTATGATACTGTCAGCTGTAATACCCATCCCCACGATTGGCTAAGATTAAGTAAAACTACAGACGGATGTTATTCCAGGACCTTTCCTGGTCTCTATATTTTGGTACTAAGCAAGGTCATATTAGTCACTGGGCAAGTCTACATGTTCATTTAAAAGTACTTGTTCTCCTCTGGATATGCATAGAGGGAGTCAACATCAAGTATGGACTTCACTTGAAACTGGTTTAGAAGATAGGAGATTCAACTCCATGGAGTACCATATTCCTGATCTCCAACATAATTTATCTGGTGATGGAAGGTGTCATTTCAGTATGATGACTTTACATTGCCTGTTTCATTGTAAATGCTTTCAAAGAATTTTTTAAAAATATACATCAAAGAGATACAGGCAGACTTGTGGAAAAGGCAGATAAGTGGTAAATTGACTTTAATGCTGAGGAATGCAAAGTGTTACATTTTGACAGGAAGTTTGAGAAGAGGCAATATAAAGTAGAGAATACAATTCTAAAATGGATACAAGAACAGAATATATGTGCATAGTTCACTGAAGGTGGCAAAGCAGTTTGAGGAAGTGGATCCTGGGCCTTAAAAAAAAGGTACAGAATACAAGAGCAAGGAAGACATCATGAAGCTTCATAAAATACTGGATCAGTCATATATGAAGTGCTGTATCCTATTCTGGGTGCCATACTTAAGGAAAGGTGATTTATTCAAGTAATTCTAAGGATGAAGGACTTTAGATAGACGTGAGAGGTTGGAGTCTTTTTCAAATGCAGGAGGTTACGATTAATAAAATCCTGAAGGGTCTGGATAGAGCAGATAGAAAAAAACTGTTCCTATTGATAGAGGGGTCAAGAACTGAGGGGATAAGGAACCAAAACTAATAATAGGGCAAATTGTTTTAGACTGCAGGTTGTTGGGGTTCTGGAATGCACTACTGGGACTAGTAGTGGAGGCAGATTCAATTGTGTTCAAAAAGGAGCTGGATAAGTATCTGAAAGGAAAGACTTGGCAGAGGTGTGGGGAGAGGGCAAGGAGGGTGGAACTAGCTGGATTATTCATACATGAAGCTGGAATGCACCCAATGGACCAAATGGCCTCCTTTCATGGCATAATCATTTTGTGATTCTGTAATTCCAAAAAGGATATAAAGGCACTGGAGAAGATGCAAAATAAAGTTTATAAGAAAGAAATCACAATAGAGAGGTTATAACTACCAAGAAAGTCTAAACAGATTAGGGTTCTTCTTTAGAAAAGGTGGGCTGAAGGCTGACCAGATAATGAAAGGATTTGATAGGGTAGATGTAGAGAAGACATTTCCATCCGTGGGGCAGTCCAAAGTAGTAGCTACAAACATATGATACTCATAATAAGTACAATAAAAATTACAGGGGAAACATTACTCAGAGAAAATCTGTACATGGTGCAGTTGAGGCAAACGGTGTAGTTTCTTTTAAAAGGAACAAAAGAATATTAAAGCATGAGAATCAGAAGCAAGAGACCATTTGGCAGACTCGTGTCTGCAAAAAATAACTGTTTCGTAACATCACAGTTGGTCTCTTACCTCAGCAGTACTATCCTGCACTAACCCCCCTATCTCTTGATTCCCTTAGTATCTAAAAATCTATCAGTTTCTGTCTTGAATATATTCAGCTACTGGGCCTCCACAAACTTCTTGGGTAAAGAATTCCAAAGACTCTTCACCCTCTGGATGAAGAAATTTCTCCTCATTTGGGTCCTAAACAGCCAACCACTTATTTTGATAATGTTACCCCTGGTTTCAGATACCCCAGCTGGGGAAACATCAATTATGCATCCATTAGGTCAAGCCCGTTAAGAATTTTCTATGCTTCGATGAGATCTAAACAAGACAGTACGAGCCAGTCTGCTTAATCTCTCCTCAAATGAAAAACCTGCCATCCCTGAAAACAATCTGATCAACCTTCGCTACAATCCCCCAATCATGAGTGATCCCTAGTTCGAGATTACCCAGCCAAGGGAAACGTCACCCCCACATCTACCTTGTCAAGTCCAATTAGAATTTTTTATATTTCAATGAGACCCCTCTCATTCTTCTGAACAAGAGGGTACAGGCCTGGTCTGCTTGATCTCTCTTCATATAAAAAGTGGCAATCCTGGTAATCAAGCTGGTGACCCTTTGTCGTACTCCTTCTGTTCCTTAGGTAGGCCAGAAGTGCACACAATATTCCAGATGCACTTTCACCACTGTTCCGAATAATTGAAGCAAGATGTCCCTACAAATGAATTTAAATCCTCTTGCAATAAAGACCAACATACCATTTTGCAGACACAAGAGACTGCAGATGATGGAATATTGAGCTACAATTTGTTGGAGGAACTCAGCAGGTAGAGCAGCATCTGTGGGTGGAAAGGTACTGTTGACAATTCGGGTCGAAACCCTGGAAGAGGACTGAGAATTGAGAGGGGAGATAGCCAGTATAAAGAGGAAAAGGTAAGTGGTGAGACAGGAGTCTGAGGTGCATTTTGCTTACTGTTCCATCTGCCCATCAGCCCATCCTTATCAACCTGGATTTCTTCTCCTTTGGTTCACCTTTCCTATCCCCTCCCCTGCCTGGTTCCATCTGCCTATCACCCCTCCCTTATCCAGTTCCATCTGTCACCTACCAGCCTCTGTCTCTACTTTCTACTCCTCCCACCCAGCTCCATCTACATAATTTTTTCCCTCATATTTCCACCTATCACCTACCAGCCTCTGTCTCACCCCTCCCTCTCACTTCTATATACTAGTTATTCTCCCTCTACATTCTCAGTCCTGATGCAGGGTCTCGACCTGAAACATTGACCATCCCTTTGTCTCCACAGATGCTGTTTGACCTGTTGAGTTCTTCCAGCAGTTTATTGTTTGCTACCATTCTGCAAGCTTAATTGCTTGCCAAACCTACATATTGAATTTCAGTGATTCATATACAAGGAAACTCAGTTCCTTTGAATGTTAACACTTTTCATTCTTTCGCTATTTAAAAATACTCCAGCATGCTATTTTATCTACCAATTTAAATGACCAAATTTTTCTGTATTATATTCCATCTGCCATGTCCTTGCCCCTTCACTTAACCTGTCTGCATCCCCTGAAATCTCTCTCCATACTCATCACCAGTCCACACCGCAACCTAGCTTATGTTGTCATCATAGTTACCTACCAGCTGAGGCACTGTAGCTCCTGTATTGAAAGCAGGTGTCACTTCAGCATGACCACCTTACATTGCCATTTTCCATTATAATGTATTCACAGAATTGAAAAAGTTGACAAAATATTTTGCAAATACCATATTTTAAGAAAATATAAATTAAATTTTAAAAGATTTCTGCATTATAAAAGTAGTAAATTAAAATCAATTTATTTTGAAGCATTTTGATACATAATTTTGTAACTGTCTCCCACTTTGGTTCTTTTAATTTTGTTTTAACCCATTCAAAGATGTCACCCAGAATATAAGTTTTGTTTTATTAATTACAAATATTTTAAACTACACCAATCCAGACAACAATATTTACAATCAACATGCAATACTCCAAAATATTCTTTTAAAATCTATAGTCTGAATGAAAATGAAGTAAATATCTGATTTAGGTTGTAATTTTTCTAACTTTGCAGAGAGATACTTGTGAATCATATTATCCAATGATGTCACTACTGTACTGGAATTCTAAAAAAGAGCAAGCTCACATAAAAGACAAAGGTCAAATCCTCAAACAGGTATGAACGGCAGAAACGGGAGCTGCATCCAGCAGTCCCCACTCCACAGACCAGATCCTGTGACTATGTTGTATAATAATACCAGACATTAAAGTGATTTTAACAAGAGTAGCTGGAGATGTTATCTGGGATTCAGCTCCGCTCTCCTTACCTCAGTTCTGTCTCTCTGGCCTCAGGCTGGTATGAGAGAAATCTCTAATCTCTTTTAGGAAGCAGCTGCCCATTGACGTCAGGGCCTCACGAACTTGTGTCCTTCACTGGGAGGCTCCTGGTTTCAGCAGGCTGGGGATTGGGCCGAGGGGTGGTCTTTTGTTTTACTCCTAGTGTTTTACTTCTGCACAAAATGCTGCTGTAGAAGTGATGGTAACTTTAATCAGCTCTTATTATTTTGAGTGAAGGAATTGTTTCAGTTTAGTCTGATCTGTTAAACTTTTCTCCTAAATCCAATCATGTTTCCTCCTGCCACAGACTGCAAATGAGAGTCATAACTCACACTCTCAAAATGACCATGGTAAATTATCCCTTATTTTCCAACCTTTTAAAAAATATTGATCACACCATTCTCCCCCAATCACACCATTCTCCCCCAATGCATCTCTTCCATGCATGGATGGACCAGTCTCATCTGACTCCATGATTACATAGCCAGAGAAATGCCTGAAATGGCTTCGCTATCTGCTGTTGTACTTTTACCTCATGACCCCAAAGGCTTTTGATGGAAGGTCACTGGCCTGCATTACTAAATATGTCTCTCTCTGCAGATGCTGCTTCATGGGAAAAAAAATGCTCTCTCACCTAAACCTATCCTACAGCACTTAGGATTTTTCCAGCATTTTCTGATTTTCTTTCAGATTTCCACCATATACAGTATTTTGCTAATGTAGCTGTATCCTTGGTTCCCATTCCTGCTTCTCATGTACATACTACTCCTTCATAATATCATCTGAAGTTTTGTGGTATCTTGCAAATACCTATCTCAATGTTTCCACCACCTCTGTGTCGTCAAACTGCTTATGCAACATCCAATTCTGGAAAAGTTACTGATTGCATTCCCCTTTCCCAGAAACTATTTCATGCTAAGCCAATGGTCCACTGCCTTGGCGTCATATTGGATCCTGAGCTGAACTTTCAAACACAAATCTCTGCCACAAAAACCATAACTTCCACTTTGGTTTCAGAAACTGCTGAAACTCTCATCTATGTCTTTGTTATTACTGATTATTCCAATGGTATGTTAGCCAGCGTCCCATCTTGCACCCTCTGTAAAATTCAACATGTCCAATGCACTGCTGTCCATGTTGTAATTCACCCCTGCGCTTGGTGACCTACAGTACCTCCCAGTTTATCAATGACTTAAAAGAACAGTGCTGGGGCTTAAATATTTACAATTTATATAAATGATGTGGATGAAGATACTAAAGATATCCTTGTTAAAAATGTGACGACACAAAGATAGGAAAGAAAGTTGCGAAGAAGATATCGGCAAAGAGACTTAGATATGTTCAATGAGTAGGCAAAGGTCTGGAAATGGAGTATAATGTGGGAAAATGGCAGCAAAAATAAATAAGCATATTATCTCAATGGTGAGAGGTTGCAGAGCTCTGAGATGCAAAGGGATCTGGGTGCCCTATTGCAGGATATGGAAGTACAGCAAATAATTATGAAAATTATAGGAATCTTATTGTTTATTGCTGAAGGAGTTAGATACAAACATGTGGAAGTTATGCTTCAGTCACATAGGTCATTCATTCATGGAGTATGGTTATATACTTTTGAAAGGATGTTGATTGAAACAAGTAGGATCCTGACAGCCTTGACTGGGTGGATGTGAGAGGGATGTTTCCATGTTGGAGAATCTAGAACTGAGGGGACACTGTTTCAAAAAAAGGGATCGCCCATTTAAGACGGTCATGAAATAAAATTTTTCCTCTCAGAAGACCGTGAGCCTTTGGAACTCTCTTGGTATTGGTACTGGTTTATTATCGTCACATGTACCAAGATACAGTGAAAGCTTTTGTTTGCGTGCCATACATTAAGGTAGTAAAGAAAAACAGAATTCAGAATATAGTGTTGTTGACACAGAGAAAGTGCAGACCAGGTAAACAAATGTGGAAGCAAGGTCTTTGAATATTTTTAAGGCAGAGGTAGACAAATTCTTAATTAGTTAAGGGTTGAAAGATTATCATGGGTAGACTGGAATGCTGAATTGATGGAACAATCAGATCATTAAATGGCAAAGCAGCCTGAAAGGGTGGAGTGGCCTATTCTCTCCCTTAATTTGTTTGTTTGTATGATATTTTAATGATCAATATACATAATCCTCTGAGTCTCTAACAGCCTACACTGCTTCTAGTATATTAACCATTTAGAAAGTATGCTTTTAGATCCATATGGTATATTTGATCAATCTATTATACCTGCCCGAAAAGGAGACTTGTTTCATTGACAATAGGGTCAGTATAAACTAGCAAGTGTAGCAAGTGGCAAAGGAACCTGAGATTTGGTAACTAGTATTTTTTTGTACAAAACAAGTTGTGATCTGAAATTTAATGCCTAAACTGAAGTGGAGAGGTATAAGAGTAATATAAGTGACATACCTAATACTGACTGTTGCTGTTTTAAGGCTGCATCCTTTATGGATTGTGACCAACTACTCTCTGTGTTCCTGCAACAATGTTAAGTGTGGAACATTCCAGTGTCTTTTTGCTTTTGTGGAGAAAACCACAGCATGATCACTGTCCTAACACTATAAGCTTTTCTTTTGTTTGTGTTAGTTTAAATTACTGACTATTTACCAGTATTTTAGAAAATGCCAGAAGTAGTAATTGATGAAACTGAAATTTAGAAGGTACACCTGACTGGAATACTAAACACCTGGTATGATCCCTCCTAATTAACACATGAATATGCACTAAAAGTCTGCATGCTTTGTAATCCAATTGAAATAATAAAGAATGGAACAAATGAAGCTCCCCAAATCATTGAATTCCAGGCAAGTAACCTGTCTAAAGAACAGAGAGAAGGAAGAGATCCCACTATATATTGAACTGGTGATAGCAAATAAATTAGAGCAGACAAAGTATCGATGTTATTGTATTTCATTGGACATAAAGAGAGGGAATGTTCCCTACCATAAACCACTCAAATGAAACCCTGGAGAATGCCCAAGATGCACTGCAAGCACATTGCAACCTGCCTAAAAATAATGTAGTTGACGATTACCATTTCTTTACATACAATCAGGGCGAAGGGGATTCACACAAGCAATCACTACAACCACACTT